>JABFFG010000199.1:0-43098 GCA_013623685.1 Fusarium transvaalense
CCTTATAAATCTAAATTAAAAAGGAATTAAACTATTATTTATTTTTCCTAATTAGACAGTTTTTATAATTTTATAAGAGTATTACATATTAAAAGAATGCTATATTGGCAGTAAGCTAAGGTATAGTAGTTAATGGTATAAATAAATGCTGCCTGTTAGATTATAAGTTTTAAGTTATTCTAAAGGGCCTAAAGGGTAAGATTAATTCTAGCTTTATTTAAAGATTATAGCATTATAGGTAGTTAAGAAATATCTAATTAAATAGTAATAGTATAGGTTAAGGGATTTTTAGGACACTTGCTTGTGTAGGACACTCGCTTGTGATGTACGTTACGCCTTTGAAACACCACACAGAAACAAACTGCATCAGTCACAGCTACACCTACACCTAAAACCCGGGTATCAAGTATCCAACTTCCTCTTGGCAGAATTCTCCAACTCCGCCATAAGCTGCACCAACTTCTCTGTAAGATGTGGAGTCGGCACACCAGCAAAGTTCTTCCTCACAACTCCCATTACCGCCTCCATAACCTTGTCAGGCTGACTTAACGACACGCTCATCACGATCTCTCCCTGGCCCTCAATCTCCGAATGCCATCTAATACACGGTTGTCCTTGTCCGAACCCTTTAAATCTTTGCAGTGCGATACTATCGATATCATCCAGATACACATTCTGGCTCAATGCGCGGGACTGGTCAGACAAAAGACCGTAGACCCAAAAGGCTAAACTGGCGTGGTAGAGAATTATGGCCATGGGCCCGCGCATAGAACCTTTGGGGGATTCTTTAGCGATTTGCACGATTTGAGCCGCGTTATAGATTGTGTGTCTAGCAGCTTCGCTTTTGGCCCAGTCTCGTACCATGGGGTATACTGCGCGTGCTCGTTCCGGGCCTTCCATGCCTGCAAATATCTGAATATCTTCAAATGGCATCTGGAGATGTAAGAGCGCGAGTTCAAGGCGCATTTTAATCTCCGGGTCTGCTGAAGCATCTGCTGATAAGCTGAGTTTCAAATGACCAAGAAGCTTCAGTAACTCGTCTTTCCGCATTTCTGTAACGAGAGTATTCCATCGTCGTGGCTTTGATCGTTGTAGAGATGCGAACTGGAGATATTCCCAACACATAGTCCAGGTGCACGCTAGGACAGATAGGATCGCTACGTAGGCATCTACCGAACCCGCATGGCTATTCAAAACATCTGGATCATCAATAACATCGGCGATGTAAAGCGGTTCGCTGTCCTCACGAGAAGCCATCAATGAACTCCACTGCTCTGGTGATGAAGCAGTCCATAGGTCTGCATTCCCTGGCAGGGGTAGTAGGACCTCTGCATACGAGACTAATGGACCAACCATGAGAGCCATGGAGGTGTTAGCATCGTGGGAGAGCATCCTCATGGCCAGTCTTTTGAATGATTCCTGCCCTATCCAATCCAGCCACTCTTGACGTGAAGCGCTTCGAAATTCGGTAGGCTTTTGATCCGAGTACGCAGACCTCTTGAACTTTCCATCACGACGCATCATGGTCAGAACGGGGTTGAAGAAACTTTCTGCAATTTCAACCTTTCTGGGCAGACCGCTCCAAACGCCCATTTCCAGAATGATGAGAAAGGCTTGGGTGAGCTGGAGGTCTCGCACGAGAGTGTTGTCCCGTTCCCACTATGTCACTGTTAATTGAGTCCTGTAGTACGAGGATGGAACAACTTACATGTTTGGCTACTGCAACCCGCAGGCATTCTTGTATAGCATATCCGAGTTTCGATAGTGCTGGATCAGAGGTCAAGACAGCTCCGCAAGCGGCCATGGCAGCGACCAATTCAGGCCTCTTCTCATTAGGATTGAAAGAGGCTGCATGGATGAAGGATGTAGCATGAGTGACAGATGATGTCAAGTAATACTGGAGGAGCGTATCCAGCAATTCAGCAGAGGGAAATGAGGCAACTGCTTTGGATAGGTGGTCCGAGCGACAGCTGCTAACAACCATCATCAAGATCCTGTCTCTCGCAGGTCCCTCCAACTTGGCACAAGTAACCCTAGCATTCGAGTCCAGAGCGACGCCAGACTCGGGAGAAGGATACGCTGAGTCAGTAGCAGGAAGAGAAAGGTTATGCTCTTCAGCGCCAGCATGATCCTTTGCGTTGGGTCTAAACTTCCAGTGCGAGTTCTGAAACGCTTCAGTACACATAGCAGCTGGCTCACCAGGGTCGGTGTGTGAGGCGGCGTGTGGTGTCTGGGCTCCTCGTGGTGTTGGCTGGATACTCCTTATCTCGAAGGGTATGCTAGTGTTGTATGAGTCGAGGAAGCGTAGATCGATGTCGTCGAGCTCATTATAGGAGAACATTTCGACATCGTTGGTGGTGGAAGTCCAGCCACCCGAGAGGAGGTTGAGATCAGGGAACTGGAAGAATAAAGGATCTGTCGCGGGATTCAAGGACGGGTCTTGAGTATTGTTAGCGTGGTAAGATAGGATAGTACGATGCAAGACTTACCAAGATTCTGGAACAGACTTTGCGTTGTTTGAGGCGTCAAGATATCCAGAGACGGCTGACCTATGACCGAAGAAGCAGATGTCGACCCAATACTATTTTGCTCTGCAAAAGCAGATATAGAAGACGATCCATTGTCTTGTGAGAATATTGATTCGTCCTGCTGTTGATCTTCAGGGGCGGCATAATCTGCATCCAACTCCATGGGGTCGTTCCACTTGCACTCAATGCCTTTTTCTTGGCACCTTCGACAAGGTTTCTCATCGCTACAGCGCAGATGATTCGATGAACAAGCTTTACAAGCTTTGCTTACCCTTCCAGGCATGAACCGGGGTTGATCAGACACTGAGCCTTCCGCAGCTTGAGAGCCGTGTCCAGCAACATGTCTCTTGAGGAGATCCCTGAATACAAGATGTTAGTCAGCGTTGTGCAGCAACATGCAGGAGACTAACGGTCTTGTGAAAGCTTTCGGGCAGACATGGCACTTGTAGGGTTTCGTCTGCGTATCTATGATCCGACGTCAACCAACAACCCAATCACTCAACTGCCGAGTAGGTGGAAGGGACTTACGGGAACGCACGTGACGAGCTAAATGATCAAGGCGCTTGTAATTCTTCTTGCACGAACCACATTGGAACATGCCCGGTTGAGTCGTTGTTGACATACTTTGGTCTAAGCAAGTGGAGAGACGATGCGATGGAATTCGGGACGTGGAGGAGAAGGAAGGAAGATGCTAGGGGAAGTCGCGTTTTTCCATTCGGGTCGGGGATTTCGTGAAATCCGGGGTAAGAGCAAAGGGGATCTGGACCCTGGGCTAATGCGGGGGTGGCACATTCATCTCGGGGAAGGTACGTTGATACGGCAATTGTCAAGGTCTCGGGATGTCCCCCACATCCCGACAATGTCATGTCGCAATGACTTTTACAAGTCACCCTACAGCTACACTGAATTGACAATTAATTGATATAGATATCGATAATCATCTGAGTATGGGTATGTTGAGGCAATCCACCATTAATCCAGTTAGCTAACATGATGAAAGCCGATCTAACACCAGTTCACTTCTTCTCCCATGGGTCAACCATGATGCTGGGAGAAGAATCCCAGTCAGCCGATTACTGGAAAAAGGCCGGCGACCAAGCTCTAGCAAACAAGATCAAAGGAGTAATTATGATGGTAAGTATCCTAGTTCATCTGTATTGCCAATTGATTAACAGAGTTAGGGCGCGCATTGGGACGCGGAAGGAGATCGAATGGAAGTCGCAATGAATCCCAAACCAGGCAAATCGCCCGTCGCATACGTCCACCCATCGAAATACGTCGACTACGAACTCGTTCCTGATCTTCCAACCGGCGAAAAGTGTATTTCCCTTCTCAAGAAAGCGGGCTTCAACGTCTCAGCCAACCCAAACTTTGAATGGATCCACGATACATATCTTATCCTCATCCGCATGTTCCCCAACGGCTGCCCACCAACAACTCTTATCTCCATGAACGCCCGATTCGATCCACATTATCACATGCGCGTCGGCGCCACCCTTCGTTGCCTTCGAAAAGAAGGCTACCTTATAATCGGCTCCGGCGGTGCAGTACATAATCTGTATCGTAACATCTGGGCACCCATCGTGTACTACTCAGACAACTTTGCACAAGAGAAGCCACCCGAGTCATGGGCCTTGGAGTTTCGCCAGGCCGTGGAGGATGTGATCAAGAATAACAGTGGGCCAAGGTTAAGGAGGGCCATGACTAGATTGATGAAACACCCGTGCTACAGGGATGCTCATGCTACGGATGATCACTTCATGTCTGCTATGTTTGTGGCGGGTGCAGCAGGTGACGAGGATGATGATGGTGTATATGGGGAGCTTAAGGCTGAGGATTGGGAGTTGACGAATATGTGTAATAGTCAGTTTACATTTGGGACATGGCCTAGGACTCTTGGGGTTGGTGCATAAAGTTATGGAACTGGATTGGCAATGTTTTTGATAGGGAAGGATGTTGGTCGCATATAACAGCCATTCTTAACTTCTCGTGGAAAGATATCAGCCGGAGAAGGTATGATTTGTTTCAATGGTGACAGAAATAAATACAACGCCCAGTAGTGATAGTTTATTAACATTTCGCCTGTAATATAACGTGAGTTTCGCTGTAAAAGTCCAATAGATACCATGTTTATCACAGAGTTACTTAGTTCATGTCAACATGATTGTTTAGTAACATTACCTCGGTCACTGTAGAATATGATTCATTATCCGAATGTACCTTGCAGTCCAAAAACAACAAAAAAGAAGTGGCAATAGTAACCAACATAGCTCTTCGGCCGAGACCCACATTCACAGTAAAACATCCATTGCCAAGGAGAAAGGAAAACGTGGCTGATGTTGTTATATCCGAAAGGCATTTAATTTATCTTTGTTAACCCATATGACAACAGCCCAGCATGGCGTCAACCTTGTCGGATATGCGACGAATAATCCATGACAAGGTAACGGTGCCAAGAAATGCAATGTCTCTTATATGGCAAGCCTACATACTTGGATATCGCTTAACAGTAGGTCTCGATCCCACTTTGTCTCGGAGTGACAAACTGAGACACTTGACTTGGTAATTGTCATAATAATCTTGATGAAATCTTTAACACCATCTACACGAACGCCACAAAGCAACCCTACAGAAGAGTTTAATGAGGTTTGATCGAAGTGGTGGGGTAGAGTAGCATTGAGGCTCTGCTGAAGGAACATGGGTATAGACCAAACTCCAGCGTGAAACTAAAAAAATATTCAATAAAACTTCCACTCTGTTGTTTAAGTTTTGCTATGGCAATTAACATATTTGTACCTTTCTAAGTCACCGATGTTCTTTATTGACGTCAAGTGACTCTTCTAGTCGGCATCTCACAAGACTGTCTCTCGCATTTGTCCACGGGTGCAACAATGATTTATCTCCAGGGAGATATTTCCATCAGACATGACTCAAAGGACCATTGCTTAATCCTGGTGTTTTAGCCTGATCTTGACGATTCACTAATATCTGAACCGCTTTAGCTCCATTCCTTTAGGGTGTGGCTGTTTCCCCGACACAAGACTCAGGGGTTTGACAAGGGGCAAATGTAACATTCCAGGACCAGCTTCTGTAGCCTGGTCTACCAATTGGACGTTGCCAAGTAAACGGTTGAACAGTTGAGAGAAGATCATTTCTATAAGAAATGGCGACAGTTGCGAGAAGAGTTATTGAGGAGGTTAGATAATAAGTTGTAAGAAGTGAATATTGAGATGCTATGTTGCTGCTTCGTGGATGGAGGTGCCGTGACTCTGTTCCGGATGACAGTAACGAGGACATATAAACCATTGTCGATTTTAATTATGAGAAAATCTGTCATGAATAGAGAGGAACAGAAGAATTCAAGTGCAAAATACTGAAATACAGTTTATAAAAATATGTATTGAGAATATTATCTTGAAGAATTATTAAGAGTTTCCACCACCTCAAAAACTATTATGTTGCCTAGTACCCCTTTTCATATCATCAATTTAGCTGGAGATCTATTATTCTGTTAGCATCACCATCTTCTAAACCTGAAGTCTAATATGACTTACCTCAATGATAGCAGGGCCAGCGGCGACAGTGTCATCAGAGACGCCCTCCTTGCAGCTGGTAAGGACAACGTAGGTCTGACCAGCAAAGCCCTCAGGAATCTCAACAGAGAAACCACCATCGACAGCCTTGGCCTCAACAAAGGTAGGGCCAGTGACAGCAATGAAGGCAGCGTAGACGGTCTGACCGTCAGCAGCCTTAAGGGTGTATCCAGGGGTCTGGAGGGTGACGGTGGAGCCGGTCTTGATAGCCTCCTTGGAAGCCTCAGCAGCCAAGGCGGGGAAAGCCTTGACGGGGAGAGCGGGGTTCGACTTGGGGCAGCCGGTGATGAAACCAGAGGCCAGGGAGTAGACCTCGTTGTAGGTCAAGGGGGCGTCGAAGGGCTGGGGGAAGGGAACCTCCTTGAGACCGGCGCGGATGTAAGCGGAGTGGCGAGCCTCGACGGTGAGGATGGAACCAGCTGCGGTGAGGTAGGTCTTGCTCATGATGTCGGCAGCAGCACCGAGGTAAGCCGAGACACCGACACCCTCGAGGATGGAGGCAGTGGCGAGGAAGGACTTGACATCAGTGACACCAAAGTTGTAAGAGCACTTTTCAACAGGGGTGACACCAGCAGCTAAAGAGATAAAGGTTAGAATCTTGGAACGTTATTATCATAATCAGTATTGTTCAAACATACCCTTGAGAGCCTTGGTGAGGAAATCAACGTGAGCAGTCTCATCACCAGAAACCTTCTTGATGTTGCTGTAAAAGGTAGAGTCGTAACCAGCATCGGCAAAGTCCTGCTCGGTAAAGTTGGAGAGACCCTGGAGGTAGAACTGGTTCTCGAGATGCTCAAGAGTAAGAGCGTAGTTGAGAATGACACCGTCGTTGATGGCGGAAGCACGCTTCTCCATAGCAGGAGCGGCGGCGACAAGGCCAGCAGCGGCAAGAGTAAGACCTGTAGAGAAGTGCATTTTGAATAATGTTCAAAGGTGAAGTAATTAGAGAATTAAGAGAGTTTGTTAGAGAGTGTGTGTATGTGAGTGTAGAGTGTGTGAGAGAGAGGAATGATGGTTGTGTGGATGAGGTTATTGTGACAGAAAGTATCATGATATATATTATATCTTGAAAGGAGTGTTTGTTTCTCTTTAAGTTAGTCTCTTTTGATGCCATACCATACCATCATCCAACAATGTGTCTGATCTCCCATATGATTCAACTTGTTGAACCTATGATACCCCCTCTGTCTAATTACTCGGCATCTTCCACATCCGTCCCGATCTTACCGAAACGTGTGCAATCTCAATTAACCCTTACTAAAAGGTATTGCCTCAAACTAGTTGACTTGTTCTAGCCGTAAGTGAAACTAAACTATCCCCTCTTTCTCCGCAAAGAAACAAAAAACATTGCAAGGTAAGCTTTAGTAGAGTTCAATTGCCGAAGAGGTTAGTTAGTCTAAACGTCATTCCTACAAGGTACTGATCTTTAGGTCTTGGGCCCAATCCAAATTGGTCCGTCTGTGCTGAAAGAAGTGATCGCCAGGGCGCCTCTCCCGGAACACATTTCTCCCGTTTGTTTTAGCGGCGACTGTGATTTGCTTTTGAAAAGTCTAATGGTGGGTCTGTTTGTTATCGGGAGGTTCTGTTTCCGTGGTGCTAACATGAATGAAGCTATAGATCGACTCTAGTAGATATTTTGTGAGACACTTTTCGGGACTATGACTATCCGATCGAATATAGCCTGAGATAATTAAGATTGCACATGTTGATCTGGGGTAGGTAGCTTTTTTGTTGTCTTGTCTTGTATTGAAGGAATTGAGTCAATTGAGAAGAAACGTTTTGATCGCTTTTGGTGATTTGACTAACAATGCCGAATACCGTCGGATGCTATTCCCTCCGTGGAATTTAGCCAACAAACTAACAGGAATGTCATTTTAATTGATAGTTTAGTTTAGTAGGTTATTGTATCTCCTGAAAGCCTAGACTATCGGTTGTTGTTGTTATTGTTCTTAATTCCTCTATCTTCCTCTCATCTTGTTTGTTTCACAACAAGCTTTTAATATCAATCCTCATACATCTCAGTCATTCGCTATCATTACCCACTCATTTCAACTTACAATATACCCATCAGCAAATATGAAGTTCTTCGCCGTTGTCAGCCTTGCCTGTACGATCAGTCACTCTCTAAATGCATCTTGAACTGTTTGCTAATATCTCATAGTCCTTTCCGGTGCCTACGCCGAGTCTGCATCCACCACCATCACTTGCAGCAGCGGATGCCCTTCGGTCGCAACGACCCCCGATATCGTCACACGATCGGCCCTTCCTACCATCTCTTGCACTGAGAAGCCCCTCAAGGTCGTCACTCACGCCTCTGGTGCTTCTTCTGGTGTTGCAGCACCTACTGGATCCGGCTCTGGCTCTGGATCTGGATCTGATTCTGGATCCGGCTCTGCTTCTACACCTTCTGCTGTCCCTGTCTCTGGTGCCAGCGGTAACAAGATGGGAGGCGCTGGTATGGCCGTGGCTGCTGCCGTTGCCGCTGTCTACCTTCTCTAGATACCGTCTTGTTTTTGGGGGGAGAATAGATAATAGAGGAGGGGAACGTGTGGAAGTTAATATTCTATAGCCAGCGAGTGGCACAGAGAAATAGTTTATGTATATTTATGCTCTAATTGAATCCGCAAGATCCTATTGATCTATATGAAGCATTTTGCAAACAACGATTTCATCGGAAGCTATCTAATTAGGAATCACAGGAAGAGTGATGTAGTTCTGCTGTCGTGGTCCAAAATGGATATGGTTATGCCCCTGAAAGATTTCAGGAGATCTAAGAAGATGTTAGCACTATGACCTCAACAATCATGAAAGAATAACTTACCTATCAACGGGATCATTATGTTGGAAAATGCCTGATCCTTGTGTATCACCAGATGAAACTTCAAATATCAACTTGCCACCTTTATCAACAATAACATTCGTAGGCCAGACTTCAACATCCACCGCGTAGACCTCACCCTGTATCACAGGAAGGACATCTTTGCTGGTGTAATTGCGATGAGGCAGCCACTCGCGGTGTTTAGGGTGTTCTTTGTCAACCTTTCGCAGAGACACGCGTAGCCAGCCCTTTGTCACGGGCACGGGATCACCCGCTGTGCCAGTGTAAAAGACTTCTTGACCTGAGGGGTCGATGTGTCGTAGTGTCACGAAAAGATCAATATCGCTGGGTGTAGGACCTGATGGATCAGGAGAGACAGAAACGTTGAGATGAGCAACAACATGGCCTGTGATTTCCGTCTCTGCTTCAAATGCAGGTGTTGAGAATTGCAGCACCTCGGGCTTCTCTAGGGTACCCAGAGCTTTATATGAGAGCTTTTTGCGTTCGGTCTTGGGTTCATCCCAGCTGAGCCCCTGGTCTGGGGTAAGGAAGAGTTTTTTGTACTGCGTACGTGCAATAGGCCACTCGTTTTCCTCTCGACGAGGATAAACCTTTTCCTTCTCTGCATCGTTGAAGCCAACATTACCCTTGCGTAGAACAAGACTCACGGGGGCGACTTTGCCTTCTTGTGACCAGCCAACGCGATCTTCCCCTTTGAGGAAAGCATCCAGAAAGCTCCGCTGAATCTCCACTTCCTCTTCATAATAAAAGGGGAGGTCGTGGCGGCCGGTGATAAGACGGAGGTACTTGAACTTGGAACCAGCGTGGATGTATCCTTCAATGTTGCCTCGCAAATGAAGAAGAATACCGCCCCAGTTGCCTACGGACAATAGAGGAACTTCAATATCACCCATATCGTACTCCTTGGACGCGTAGTAAGTGTCGTCTCGGAATCGATTAGCCTGATTGTCGATCGTCTGGTCTTGCCTGTTGGCTTCAAGCTCATCATCAGGCAAATCGCCCTCGATAGTATCAGGTCCCCAATTCCTCGCACTTCTCCCCGGTCTTCCATACTGATTCGTAATAACCTGTCGATTCCACCAAAACTTGATAAAGGCATTCGACAAAATACCTCCGTGGCGACATCTATCCCGGTAATAATCGGACATACCTTCCCATGGTACAATAGCGCTCAGACCCTTTGGTTTTCTTGCTGCAACGCGCCATTGGCTACCGGCGTAGTAGCTAATGCCCAAAAGACCGACTTTGCCTGATGACCAGGGTTGTTCGGCGGCCCACTCGACAACATCGAAGAAGGCTTCGCTTGTGCCGCGAGACATGGTGTCTAGCTTGCCCGTGGACTGGCCTAGGCCTCGCTCATCCGCACGGACGATAGCGTAGCCATTCTTTGTCCAGAAGGCAGGGTCTGGAGTTTCCCATGCTGAGTGTTGGGATTTGTGCTGAGGGTTTACCTCGCTGAAGGATTTGGGGTGAAAGCTGAAGAGATTAGTCAAGGCTTTCGTAGGCTAGGTAAGAATAGGCTTACTCTTGATATGAGATATCCTTTCCATAAGGGCCGTATGTAACAAGGACGGGAACCTTTTCAACACCCTTTGGACGATAGACGTTTAAACGAACAAGTCCATTACCTGCCTTGAGAGGAACAGTAGCATTCTGCTCAAAGATGTAAGGAAATGATTCCTCGTCCACAGTGTGGATGTCCTCTCTGATTGGGTTAGGCATTGTGATGATGGCTGTAAGGGTGAAGTGAGTTGATCTCGATACAAGAAAAGATCTTGTTAGTGAAGGTATTCATAGCCATATTTGATTCGATTCTCAGTGGATATCTTCCCCTCAATTGCACTATTTCTTCGTTGTCGATATTCCCCGAATTGTTCGGTTGACTCCAACTCAATTGAAAGTGGAGGGCTCCGAGCCTACACGTTTCGGTTACGTGGGGCCGAGACCCGAAGGCGCGACAAGACAATCGCAATGTGGGATCGGAACAACTGGGGAAATATTGTCCGCGAGACCAATGTAAGGTAGGATTGTGGGTAATATAGTGGATGTATTGGTTATTAAGTAGCCAGCAAGTGAATCTTGACGAGTTGTTTCATCATCACGATATCTATCTATCTTGCTGTTTGGATCTTGATAGATATCATGACTTCAGATACAACAACGCCTTTGAATGTGCTCATTGTTGGAGCAGGTAAGTCTATATTCATTAAATCTGTAGCATTTAACTAACCTTGTAGGTATTGGTGGACTTACCGCTGCACTTGGGCTACGCCAACAAGGTCACAATGTAACGGTATGTCAAAGCTTATTGTGTACCCAGCAACCAGTCCACTAACACAAATTAGTTATTCGAGAGATCACAACTAGCAAAAGAAATTGGAGCTGCTATTCATCTCGCGCCTAATTGCCATGGAATTCTACGAAGATTTGGAGTTTACACAGAAACCTTTGGCGCCAACCCTGTCGAAGGAGTGCGTCACTACAGACTACTACCGTTGCACAAGAGACTAATTTCTATAGATCACTGAGTATACTGGCACGGGAGAAATCAAGTTTGATATGAACCTGACGGGTCCTTTGTCTATCTGGGAAAATGTATGTACCTCTCCTTTCGTCCTCATATTTGTGGATGCCTGCTAAGCAATCATTAGCCATGGGTGCTTTCTCATCGTGTTCGTCTCCATGAAGAACTTAAACGATTAGCAACTTCTAGCGAGGGTAAAGGAACACCAGCTATCCTCAAGACATCTAGCCCAGTTGTCGATGTCGATCCTTCCACAGCCACTATCAAGTTTGAAGACGGCACTTCAGTGTCTGGAGATCTAGTTCTTGGAGCCGACGGCGTCAGCGTAAGTTTGAACTGCTTTCATAATTGTCGATGAATACTGACCCTACCAGTCTGTAACCCGAAATATTGTCGCTGGATCAGATATCAAACCCTTTGGCTCAGGAAAGAGCGCTTTCAGATTCTTGATTCCCCACGATGTCATCCGCAATAATGAAGCCACCAAAGTCTTTACAGAGCGCACAGGTTTCATGACCATGTGGATGGGCGATGATCGTAGATTGATCATGTATCCGTGCTCGAACAACACGTTTATGAACTTTGTCGCTATCCATCCTAGCAACCTTTCCGCTGGGGCAAACAAGGGCGCAGGTACGTCTTGCCGCAACTCCGTTCAGGAATGAGGCTCGACTAATCTAGATACACACAGGTTGGGGACGTGGCGGTAGTACAGAGTTACTGAGAGAAGTGTACAAAGACTTTGAACCCAGAGTGCGAGCACTTCTGGAGCTAGTGGATGCCGACGAGTTGAAGCTATGGACATTATTGGACATGGACCGGATTCCAACTTGGCACAAGGAGAGGCTAGTACTTCTCGGAGATGCTGCTCATCCATTCTTGCCTCGTGAGTTAACCCACCTTTACTTTGCAAGACCTACTAATGATGGTGATGTCACAGACCAGGGACAAGGAGGCGGAATCGCAATTGAAGACGCTGCATCGTTGGCTGCTTTACTACCGCTCGGTACAACAGTAGATGATATCCCATCACGGTTGTCTCTGTATGAGAAGATTAGAGATGACAGGGCGCATCTAGTTCAAGATTTTACTAGACAAGCGGGAGAAGATCTTGACGAGGAGAAGCGTGCCAAATTCAATAGTAAGAAAATCACTTCTTTTTCCAAAGTGCTCACTAACAGTAATCTAGTCTACAAGTTTCTCAATTACAACTTCGACCACGACGAATGGCACAACTCTACAAAAGCCCTCAAAGACCACCTCTACTCACAAAACAAGAATCTTCATTGGAAATCCCCAGTATCATTCGGCCCAATGCCCAGTCCTCGCCAAGACATCCTCGGTCGACGCCACGACGGCACCAACTCAACCTTTACCACATATTCAGTGCGCTTCAAGTCCTCAGCAACATATCTAAAGACTCTCTTCCCAACACCACAGTTCAGTTTCTTCAAGCCCGGGACTGTTGCGGAAGCCACATTTGCGTGCACTGAGCTCAAAGATATGAAGTGGCTAGGCGGAGGCGGATACAAGTACTTTGGCCTTTGGTTACATGGTGTCCAGTATCAGAAGAAGGATGGAAGTAAGATCTTTGGATCTTTCTTGGTGGTCTTGATGGAGAATTTGGCAGATCCTATTGTCACTGGGAGGGAGGAACTTGGTATGCCCAAGTTGTTTTGTGATATTGATGTTGAAGAGACGGAGGTGGCGACGAAGATTCAGTGTAGTTGGAGAGGAGCTAAGTTTGTCGATATCTCTATCGACGGTCTTGCAGAAACCAATGGTGAGACAAATGGTATGAACGGTACCAACGGCGTCAACGGAGAACCGAAACCTACAGGACCTCCAGGCGCCCCTCCACTACCAACAGAACAAGGAACCCTTATCTACCGCTACATTCCCTCGGTAGGCAATCCTGGTATCCCTGACGCAGCTTACCCTGTGTTTATAGAGGATGGTTTGGAGACGACACCTCGAAAGGTTGAAAAGACTTCTGTTGGGATCGGAGCTGAGTTGAAGTTGACAGCTGGAACTTGGGATACTCTGCCAACTTTGAACCATATAGCGACTGGGTTCTCGGAGATTCCAGTATATGGAATTGTCAAGAGTAAGATTGAGCGCGGAAGAGGGGTTGATGATATTTCTCATGCGAAGAGAGTAGAGTAGTCGCTTCAATAAACTCCATGTTTACGTGTGTACTTGCTAGAATGGTTCGAGACTCTGATTGGCTCATGTTGAGTTGTCAAGTAGTTGAGCAAACCTTCAACCCACAGTCCAATCTTGTTCAAGGCAAGGTTATTTCTGAAAACTGTTATCCACAATTGACAAAACTTTGTATTTCATTCTAGCATCCCTCGTCTCCATCAGAAGCGGGTCATCCGCTTCATCATCCGGTTGGCTTCCGTAGCTCAGTTGGTTAGAGCGTCGTACTAATACTTCAATCTGAATATTCAGTGATGCGAAGGTCTCAGGTTCAAGCCCTGGCGGGAGCAATCCCAAGTGCCCTCCGGATGATTATTTTTTGCTATTTTGATGTATCTAGTTGGTGTTGGAAATGTCACGATGTCTTGTTGGTTTGGTAGGTTGAGATGTGGTGTTGTTGTGGTAATGGCGACACCGCTTAACCTAGACCTTGAGTTTACACACCGAGGTAAATAAATTTATGATAAAATGCTCTAAAACGAATGGAATGAAACTCTACGTTTGGGAAAATCTTATGACGGCTCGAATGCGTTTATGAAGGTTGATTGAAAATGTGTGGTTCAGCCCAATTTCATCCTGACCGAGGAATTTCTGTAGTCACCATGAACACAACTCAACTTGGGCGGCAATATTCTGAAAGGTTTCATCAGCGATCACTTTAGGTCTCATAATATTGTTCTAGTTTCTCAGTGACTATCTATCGCTTCAATAAGGTCGAGCAGGTGTAAGCCGTCCAACACACTCACCAAACCCAACTCCCGAATCCTCCCCTCCCACAATAGCCGTTATTCTAACAATATCACCATCCTCAAGATATCCCCTCTTAGATCCATCACTCAGAATAACAGGCTTAGACCCACCTTCGGTAGTCTCAAGCATACATCCTCTACTGTTCTCATCTGAGCCACTAACAGTTCCTGTAGCAAGAACATCTCCAGTTCTAAGCGCACTGCCTGAGCTGACTGAATGTGCAATCATCTGCTGGGGTGTCCAATACAGAGCCTCTACAGGACATACACCCAGGGTTGTCGCGGTTGAGTTGGCTAGGACTTCAACTATCATGGTAATAGAGAATGTTGATGGATTGGGATGCTGGAGGTATGACGCTGCGAGAGTCTGCTGGGCTGGAGATCGAGTGCGGAAAGAATCCAAGGCATCGAGGGTGATAATCCATGGGGAGAGAGAAGTTCCCAGGCTTTTACCATTAAAAGGACCAAGAGGGCTCATCTCGAAACCTTGAATATCACGAGCTGAAAACGGGATTAGTAAAAGTACATATGCCAAAGCTAGCAAACTTACCACTCCAATCGTTGAGAATGGCAAAACCAAAGATATGTTCCTCTGCATCCGTCGCGTTCAACCTCTGCTTCATACCCAAAGGCTTTCCAATAATAGCTGCAAGTTCAACCTCATAATCAACCTTCTGAGAAGGTCCATACATGATGGCACTTTCACCATTGGAAGCATTGGGGTTACGGAATTGTCCGTATGGCCTTTCGATATCGGTACCTGACACAACGATGGAGCTTGTGCGGCCTTGATAGCCAATGGGGAAGTGAAAGAAACCTGGCGGTGGGTTGGCGTTGTTTACGACTATACGGCCTGCGTTTATAACGTGATCCAGAGAGCAGGAAAAGTCTAAGAAAGGTCAATGGCTGTTCGTGATATGAGATAGGTGGTATCTACCGGCAAAGTCTTTGATTTCCATGGGTAGATGCATCGTCACATCATTCACATCTGCCTTGCTACCAGACGGGAAGACATCAAGTCCATTCTTCTGGTATTCTGATTGAACAATCTGTCGAACATGTTGATGTACGCTCTTGGGCAGAGCTGCAAATGTGTTTAGAGTTGGTTGGTTGAAAGAATCAGCTGTGAGACCCTCGACTCCGTTGAACAGATCGTTGACTAGATCATGAAGGAAGATGACAGTGTTTCCCAGTCTAGTGACAGCTTGTGGTTTCTCGTGAGTTGAAGAAGAAGCAATTCCAAAGGGAATGTTTTTCTCTGAGAAGTGGTGGGAGAAATCTGCTGTAGTCATATTGTCGATGATTATTGAATTGAGCGAAACGAGTGGAAATGGAATACCTCATTGATAACTTCCCATTACATGTTATGTCCTAGAATCCGGGGACCCTTGTTCCGGCCCCCGCGAAGGGTCGTTGAATAGTCAAGTGGGCGATCGGATGCATGAGAGAAGTTGGCCGAGGTGATTCCCTCCACATCCCGAGTGGTAACATCCCGGGAAAGGACCGGGTATAGGAAGTCATGAAGGCAACTTGTAACATAAAACACGAGAGAAAAACAAATCTAGACATATGTTCGAAAGAAGTATCACAAAATAGTACATTGTCAATTTTATCCACACCCAAAATGGCTCTCAACGGCAAACTCAGACAAACCCAACGCTTCATCACAACCCACAATGAAGAAGGCAAAGCAATTGTCGACACAACAATCGACTCAGATGCACCTTTTTACGCCCTGCCCAACAAAGAAGCTCATTTCGCTTTGGGTTACGCAACAAAAGAATTCCCCGCCAATCTATCGTCAGACATCTCATCCTACCAATCCTTTCTGAGTGATGCACCAGGTCTGAGTGTATCAACCGGCACAGTTCTACGTTATGTAGATATGTGCCCTGGCCATATGTCTCCCATGCACCGCACTGTTAGTCTCGACTATGGGGTCGTGCTGGAGGGAGAGGTAGAGCTGATTCTGGACTCGGGAGACAAGAGAGTGCTCAAGAGGGGAGATGTTTGTGTTCAGAGGGCTACTATGCATGCTTGGAGGAATTGCAGTGAGACAGAGTGGGCGAGGATGCTTTATGTGCTTTTGCCGTCTACGAAGCCTGTTGTGGGTGACAAAGAATTGGGCGAGGATTATGGAAATATGGTTGGTGTCAAGGCTTCCGAGTAGAGAGTCTAGAAAGAGAATACATGATAGATCTTAGTCGAAGACTATAACTCCAACAGTCTGGTACCTCAAGGGTTGATATTTCAATACCTATCCGATGAGACCATCTACAAAGGATCACAGAGAAGCAAGCGCATGAATAGAATTTGAGCTTCTTCCACCTAAGCAATAGGGTATAATGACATATTTCTCTAGGCCATGAATATAAAGATTGAGCCCCCCAACGTCATGGCTCTCTCATCAGAAAAGAATACCGATGTTACTACAAACAGGCTCCTCAATATTCTTGACGATCGGTAATAGACAAAAAGCCAAAAAGGAAAGTTTGATGTTCTTGAACATCTTGTTGTGCCTCAACACGGGATCGAACCGTGGACCTTGTCATTACTAGTGACACGCTCTACCACTGAGCCATTAAGGCGCTCTTAATTGGTTGAAAATAAAGCTTGCCCACTAGAAATATGTAGATAAGCATTTTCCATTAGCATTTTAATCAAATATCAAATAAATACACAATATTACAACCATTTGATGCAAGACTATATAGGATAACTAAATTTCGAGAACAATATACAAGACTCCCGACTACCCTAAAACTCCCCACCAATAGGATACTTCCAAACCTTATCCGTAAACCTCCCAACAGAAGCCCTCCAAGTCTGCGCCGCACCCTACAAAGTCAGTCAGTCAAGCCTTAACTTTGCCTGGTATAATCAACTTACTGCATTGAAATTCAATCCTCTAAACATGGCAGTGATGAAAAACAACTCAGGCGTGCTGGTATAAACACGAACACCGTTGATGTGCTCCGGATCACGATTAAGCGGTCGATAAGAAGGCACACGACGATGTGGCAGATCAAACTCGGGATGATCCAGAGAGTTTGAAGGTGATGAATGCGACTCTGGTGTTTCTTCACGACTTTGTGAGTGATGAAGTTCGTAATCTCTTAGAATTGCACTGTGAAAAGACCCATTTTGGACACGGGTTTGAGTTGCTGTGGTTGACATGCTGAGTGTTGCTGCTGTTGTTGATGATAAAGCGAAGTTGTGATAGACTCAATAATTCAGTCAAGATCTCTTTGGTATTTTCAGATGATCTGGAATTTCGTTTCAGCTTACTTGCTTACTTTACTTGGGAATCTAACGGAAGACTCGGAATTTCGGCTGTTGATGTTAAAGTTGACCTCCACTCGGGATGTGGAGGTCAAAGACCAAGGCAAGACCACCCGAACCGATGGACAATCCGGGGACCCCGGATCGACCTCGACTTTACTCTTCTTAGAACTAGGCGTCGAGAAAAGGGTCGTGAATTTGTTGACAGTAAAAACAATACTTGATGCCCTCAATTATCCAAACATTGTACGTTCAAGCCATCATCGTCTAACTCACAATGTCAAAACAATTCTCTGCAATCCGCTCAGCAGCCATCGATGGCCGCGTCCACAATCCAATCTACCGCAAAGACCAACTCCGCAATCTTCACAGCGCCTTGGCAGACAATGCATCCGCTATTCAAGAAGCTATAGCAAAAGATTCAAAACATCAGCCTTCAGAAGTCAAAGTCGAGTATTGTCTTGCTTTGCAAATTATTGCAGACGCTTACACTTCTATCAACCCTGACCAGCAACTCGAAGAAGAATATGCTGTTACGAAAGGTCATGATGACATTACTAGTCGTGAACCAGCTGGAATTGTGGTTATCGAGCCTTCACATCATGCTTTCTTCTATGGGTTGATTGCTGCACTGGCTTCCGCTCTTGCGGCGGGAAACTGTGTGGTTGTTCAAGTGAGTTTGCATATGCCAAACAAACGAAACTTTACTAACAAATATAGTTTGAGAACTCTTTACGCGAAACTCCAAAGCTAGTGCTAAATCTCATTGAAAAGTCTCTAGACAGAGACATCTTCGCCGTCTCAAGCCAACCCATCACGTCAGAAGACATCAACACATCTCACATCGTTGTGTCACAAAATGGCTCGACGGGCCCTATCCTCCGTAATCATCTCGTCTCAGACCCAAAGACTCCCGTGATAGCTTTTGTCGAAAGAGACGCAGACATCACATCCGCCGCTCAAGCTCTTGTTTCAGCACGCTTCAGCCTGCAAGGAAAAGCTCCCTACGCACCCGATGTGGTCTTTGTTAACGAGTGGGTCAAGAAAGACTTGCTTCGCGCTCTCGTACAGCAAAGTACTGAGTTTCTAGCAACTTCGCCTGCGAAGGGTAGAGCTTTGAAGACAGGACTTGCGAGGGAGGTTGAGAAGGATGATAGTACGCATGTTGTGCTTTCTGGGTCGAATGGGGTTATACTTGATGTTCAAAACAGGTAGGTTCTGGTCCGAAAATGGGATAGAGGTATTTGCTAACTTTCATAGGTCTTCAAATTTGTTGAAGCAAAAGGTTGAAGAGACAACTCTGATTGTTCATTCTGTTACGAGTATGGATGATGCCATTGATGCTTCAAGAGAGTACGTTTCAAATAACCCGTTCTGAGTAATGAGACTGACTTATTTAGCATCGGATCTCTGGCCGCTGCTTATGTCTTCACTACACCGTCAATGGCCAAATACATATGCCAATTCCTGGATACAGCTGTTAGCTACGTAAATCAGATTCCCACGAAACTACTCTGTAAGTCTCCAGATCCCCCGCCCCCAGACGAACCTGAACTAACTTCTCCAGACTCCCCTATCGCACCACTCGGTTCTCCTCCCCAGCCCAGCACCAACACCATCTACCACGAAGATCACTTCTCCCACTCAAAACCCAAATATCTCACAAAGTCAAGTACGGATGAGAAGCTTACCAAGATCCTTGGAACTTCAACCGCGGCTGAACTGAGAGCACTAGAGGTGGAAGCGACAAAGAGGCTTCCGGAGATGAAACGACGACTCAAGGGAACGCAGCTGGGTTTCTTTGAGCAAGGCATCGTCACGAGTTTGGTGTTTGTGCTTACGACACTTGTTTCAGGGACGGGGTTGCTTGGTTATTATGGGATACGGTATTGGCGGTCTTGAGGGCGATAGTCTTTCATACTAGACTATTCAAGCTTGCAAATTACTAAACACACTGACATATTCCAGCAGCTTCTGTATTGTATTGTCAGCTGAAGATCGTAAGAAAACTGACTCTGTCTTTTGCCATAATCTGGGAATTACTTCTGCAAATTGAAAGCATAAGCTGAACATAGTGTGATGAGAAGTGGCTTGAACGTATCTGAAAACTCCGTCTACTAGTAACTCAGTGAATCTGGTCACACAATGGAATGAAAGGTGCAGGCAAGGTTTGAGATGGTTAGCTTCGAATTCATGAACTAGTTCAATACACTCTATTGTGCTGCTATAGATCTCCACCGTGAACTCCATGTCAAACTACTTGTACCTTGGAAAGTCCTAATCCAAACCAATCCTCATACGAGACTAAAAACCTGCTTATGAGTATTATTCCCATCAAGAGCATCCAAAACCTCCCCGTGCATAATCCCCTGCACAAAGCACTCACCCACAAGCTCATATCTCAACTCCTCCCCTTCTTTCTCGACAGGTCTCAACAAATACGGCACATTCCCTCCATCAAGCAAGACAACTGCATCCCCCTCTTTAGATCTCCAAGGACATAGACCAAACAACCCAGACGTCGTAACGAAGAAGCAAGGTTCTATACACGTCGGCAGTTTCTTGGTGTTGTAGTACTCCGGCTCAGCTTTGGCGTTTGGTTTGAGGACCTTCAGAGCTGGTCGGTCCGTATAGGCCCAGTGCGAGTTCATGTGATCCATGTATTTCTGGCTACACTCCTGAATACTCTTTTGCAGAATATCGCCGGCGCTGTTTCTCTGTGTCCAAAAGGGAGTCAGACCACAAGGATCCAAGATTTGATGGAAGACTTTGCATATCTCCTGTTTGGTATCGAACGACCCTTGGTAAGGATACATGTACTCGATAGGAACACAGCTGATTTTGTTTATCTCCGTGACGCGAAGACCTGAAAGTCGAAGAATCAAGGGGTCTTCTGTCTGTAGAAGATCCATGTCTGGCTTTGTGTCGCCTGCGGCATTGAACTTGAAGCGGGCGTTCAGGTTCGCTTGCGTCCATCTTGAACTTCCCTTGTGGTCGACAGACCAGGTAGGTCTACCGGTGGATAGATCCTCTGTACTTGGCCCGAGAGTCTTGGCCCATGTTCGTGTAGGCTGGCAATGGATCGACGATAATATCTCCAGTGAATTATGCTCGCGGATCCACCAGCGTGTAAAGTCCGCAAAGACGCGTTCTTTTGGTTTGTCATAATTCGGTCGAATCAGATCATCCAGTTTTGAAGGATCATGTGTCTCATCCGCAAAGGTAAGTAACGCGAAAAGCTTGTCTCGAGGATCTGTAGCCTTCAAATCGAGTCCGGAAAGAAAGACCTCCAGGATACTCGACAGTTCATCTGTATTTTGTGCTTCAATGGGTGTGGTAGGAACCACCCTCGTACGTCCCTTGGGTTTCAATGTCTTCCAGATGGCAGCCATGGAAATCTGTTGTGAGGCATTATGCGGGCGTTGAGCTGCGTAACCAGGGTGTTCGAGCCAGCTGCTCACTTGCACGACTTCTTCCCAGGGTACTTGCTCCGCTGAGCAGTGGACTAGAGGAACTCGCGCAGACAGTGCTTCTTGAATTACCCAGACGCGAGAGAACCAAGGGTTCTCGTAGAGTGTGCTAATGAGGAATGAGAGTTGCGTGTTGCCATACCAGCCTGCCATGTCGATGATTTCCCGGGACCATGTCTTTAAGTGGAACTCAAAGACTTCAAACATTCCTTTGAATGAGATCTTGTGTCCTTCTTTCTCCTTGTCTTCCCCAAACGCTTTGACTTCGCCCAGAGGTGTGATGTGTTTAGTTCCAGCACATGAGCATGCTTCACCACCTTGGCATAGCTCGCTGTTATAGTTGCAGATATCTCTGATGAGCTTCAGACAAGCTTCAACACCGTAATTATCCTCTCCTAGCCATATATGTACAGTGGAAGCTAGAGAGTAAATCTGGGTCATCAAAGTGACTTGCTGAGCCCTTTCGTCAAGATCGTCCTGGTTGATGCACACTGCGTCGATCCATATCACCAGGGTTTCATTTTCAAGTCGTAAGCGACGGATAGCTTGGGCCGCAGACTTTCCAATGCTGAAAGGAGTGCCGTCTTCACTGGCTTCTTGGTTGGTGCATAGAAAAATATCCTCGCGCTCTGTAGGGTCGCCCCAGCAGTACGACAGAGCACGAAAGTCAACTCCCTGTGCCTCTGCGTCTCTAAGGCCAGCTATGCTGAAGTATGCACTGATAGGGTCGTCGACAGTTCCTGGTTTTACGTGTAAAAGCCGAATATCCTGGTGTTCAACACTCAGCGTCTGAGAATAGTGCGACGCGTTGGAAGCGATGGTAAGCGATTGAATATCTTCTAGGGGATCTTTTGCTTCATATTCGATCTTGATCCGACCTTCATGTATAATATTCGTCCAAGCCATATACATAGCTCGAGGGATTAGTTGAATGACATCGCCAGGCCGTAGTGCCTCTATCCACAGGCGCTTTCTTGGACCAAGCCAGATATGCCATCTTTGTGTCCAGTCTTGAGGTTCTTGTTCTGCAAGGCGGTTGTTGTGAACGAGGATGGTGCGAAGATCTCCACGACCTTCGGGGCGTTTGACAGATGCATCGAACCATGTGAAAGAAATCTCTTCCGCGTTATCTGCCCAGCCTTGCAAGTAGTCAGCATCTTTGTTTTGCGTACCGAGGTGAGCCTTTTTACCTTGGTCCCGAGATATTCCTCCAAAGCTGACTGCTATAACCCTCTTTGCATCTTGAGGGACCTCCAGTTCCACATAGGGCTGTTCGGGACAGTGGTCGTGAACCTGGATACAGTCCTTTCGCTCAACAAAGCATTCTTTGCTTGTGGAAGTCATGTTGAGTTTGGGTTTGTGTCAAGTCCATTTTGAAAGGTTGGAGTTGAGTTATTTAAGGCTGATGGTTTCATGGAGGGAACCAGTTGACCCTTGACATGGACCCTGCATGTGGTTGCACTGAAACCGGGCCACCCAGTAATACACTACCATTTATCTGACAGGGCTTAGTGTGCGGGTGGGCGCAGTGGAATCCTTCCAAGGGTCTAGTCTAAGCATAGATTGGGGGCCAAAAGTAGGTGTGAATGACCATCTGCATGGATATAATCCATGTCTGTTTTAAGGTGAGGTCTGATAGAGCCTATATAGACCAGAGAGGAAATGTTATTACTATCTTTATAATGAATCTTCCTGAACCATTCACCAAGTACCAAGCCTTGGAGCGTAGTAGTTATATTCCTCATCATACTCGGCAACCAGAATCATCCGAAGGTATCTCTTCAACGTTGCTACTAAAGCGTACACGCTTCTTCTCCTCTTCCTTTTTCTTTCGAGCATCACGACATTTATCGCATTCTTCGGGCCTGGGATCATCGATCCATGTTATACCTGCCTTGCATTTTGCATTCTTGTCCTTGATTGCCTCTGAACACCAGCTAAGTTTCTTCGATTCGTTCCAGGTTTTCCCGCACTTGCATTCACTGAATGATATCTTGTGGTTACACATCTTTGCCGTGTTTCCGCAGTGGTAAGTCTAGTAAGTAGATAGGTGTTGGTAGAAGGAAAGACGTATGTTATAGTAGTTGAGTATATTCTGAAGTATAACATGGTGGTAGACCTGGGGTACCCCTTGGCCATTTATACATGGACTTAAGGCTCTTGTGATTTAGAGTTGACCCTATAAGGGTACATCTCCGCTCTAAGATACCATGAGTTATATGCAAACATAGGTCACGAGGCAGTAAGGACGAATATCTTGACACATTTGAATTGATTCAGACATACTTAGAAACCTTGATTCTACTCATTTCTATCTACAAATAAGGACGAACTGTCGATGGCTAGCCTCTTGATCACAGAAGCCAACATATTTATTGTGCGATCTTGAAACACCCATCACATGACAATAGCTTCGTTGCGAGGTCGCTGATTCCTCATGATGGCCTAGCGACTGTGGAAGTAGAAGGCCCAAAGACTATACCAAGTCTCCAGACTTCAGCATCCTAAGCATTCCTCTCCTTCTTCTTACTCTTCTTTCTCAGAACAAGCAGTCCCTCATCATCGTCCTCGTCATAAGCATCGTACATCACCTCAACCTGAGGCAGCTGTACCGCCACTTCCTCTACACGCCCCTCTGCCTGTTTACCAACCTTCTCAACCTTGAGCCATTCCTCTTCAGTTTGTTGAGCAGCATCCTTCGTATCGGGGAGTATCCGAGGCTCGAGCAACTGGACAGGTCCAGGCCAAGCTTTCTCCCATAGACGCCTTCGCTCTTCCTCTTTCTCGGCCACTCGTCTGTCATGACAATCCGAGCATTCGACTTGTTCCACAATCTCGTGGTCGCAGAGGCCTACGCGACATCTTCCGAGTTTCCAAATGGTGGCCTTTTCGCAGTTGACGTTGTGTAGCAATGGAGGAGAGGCGCGCTTCTTGCAGCCGGGGCAGTAGCGCCAGATGATGCGATGTTCGCACATGATGGATGGGTGTGTTGGCTTGTGAGGATGATTGCTTAAGCTGCAGATGTTTGTCAGTGGGAGTGCAGTAAACAGAATAGTCGCTGTGTGAGCAACCGGTCGCTACATACCTTTATAGCTGTTCTTTTACGGGCGAGGATGTTTGAGCGATGCTTCGGGACCACAAGGATTGTTGGTCTGCGAGTGATGATTGAGTGCTGTGGCAGTATCGCGCCGATTGAGGAGTGCGATTATAATGAATGGCTACCACTTTCTCGAAGAAATGGAGAATTATTTGAAGCACGAGTTCGACCTCTCGTGAAGATGAGCAGAGAAGGTGAGCGGTCTATCGCGACGCAACGTTGTATATTGCTGACCTTTGTATGCCTCCGTGAGCAAAGGCTTTATAAAAGCGTAGTGCAGGATCAAGATGAGGAAAGAGAGTTGTTTATTCCTTGTGGACCCTGATGCGATGCAGTGTCAGTGACAAAGCGAGAATCTCGACTCGATGTCGCTGTTCAGGAGTTTGCCAGTGCCAGGCATTGCTCGACAGCTGTTGGCCATGCCCGACACTACAGAGTCAAAGTTTCTCTTCCCATCTATCTTCCAGTATGCGAATCACATTTAATGTTTCTGATGTATGTGATTTATTGCTCTAATATAGAACTACAGCCGATATCAACACTGCCCCCCTTCCTAATCATCGCCAAGGCCTTCGAGAAGTCCACATCGACGAAGCGCAATATAGATACCCTTATTCAGTTGGGCTTCTTGATGCTCCCGAATCTTTCTACAGTCGTCACATTCGCCCTTGGGGTCTTGTACAAGTTGCTTGAATGGCCCATCTTTGCATCTATATCCTTCTGCACTTGGGCACTTGTGCACGAATTCAGAGACGCTCAGGAATTTGTTGCAGGTTTTGCATCTAGTCGTGACTGTTGTCTGCCAACACATTGTGGACTCTTTTTATATGCGCTGTATTATCTTGATCGTATAGGTAAGCTCTCTTGGTGTGGTGCTGGAGATGTTGATAGGTATGAGTTTGAAAGGAATATTGGAAGAGGCTAAAGTTAATCTTTTATAGTAATTTCTAAGGAAACTAGTAAACGTATTCTATCTAAGTCACAGAATTCTTCAAATCCTCCTCTTCACACAACGCCGCCAGACGTTTCCTCAATTCCTCTGTTTCTCGTACTTTCTTACAAATGTCATGTTCGTCCATTTTCTCTTGAGTGATACCGAGACACGCGATTCTGCAATCCTTGTAATCGATCAGACCGGCAGATCCAGGACATATGTTGACCGAGATATGAGTGTTAATTTCCTTTTCGTAAGTCTTGCAGCGAGTTACCAAAGTTGTTTCGAAACACATGGTGCTGTAATAGAGCGTCCGCAACAGGAGGTTAATCCATATATATGTGTGTGTGTATGTGTGGTTAGGTAGCGACAAGTTGAATACTTGCAGGAGTGTACCAAGGTCACAATAAGTTTATATACCCACCTATCAGGTGCTACTACTCGTGAAAACCTTTGACAGAGGGAATCAAATCACGGCATTGAAGGTTTCGTCTTAGTCACTGCTCCATATAAGAGTTGTTGAATCATTGCCTTCACTTGGACTATTCCGATACCGGAACCACTCTGTCTATATAGATATCCTCTCATTCCTGTGCAACAGAGTCACTGTTTTGCCTTTCGACAAAATTCCAGGAGTTCTTCAGAGAGACCTTCCGCTGCCGGGTCGAATTTCTCTTTCGAAGAGAGGAACTTTGTTCAGTTCACAAGGAGTTTCATGTTTTCCCGTAAGGAGACGATCAAATCCCTGTATACATAACTACTCCGTGTAGTACTCTGTTTATTTGATGAGAGAACATAGGTTGCATATAGCAAATGGACTGGGGTCGTGGTGGTAACATTCGGGTACAAGCCCCAGCCACGACGTTTTCCAACTGGATGCATCTGTTATGTTTGCGACGTGCACTCATATCATTGGGGAGGCCTCCTTTTGGGTCTTTGGTAAGACTGCATTGACAAATGATTGTTGATCAGCTAGTTGGTCCAGCTGAACAGACCCCTCTTGCATAGACGGATGCCTAGTGAGGCTGTTCACGCTCGGTAACCAATACGCATAGACGTGTTTGCCCACATTATAAATTCTTGAGTGAATAAGGCGTTTTCAATCTCAAAGCTTCTTTTTTGTTTTGTCTTTTGAAAAAGCAGAACAACTACAAACAGCATCAAGTTACAGATAACTACATCCAAAAACATCCATCCAAACAAATACAACATGTGCACTGAACAATACACGCACTTCTACTGTATCTACTGCGGATGCTGCATCAGAAAAGGCTACGAGTGGGAGATTTGCGAACAGGCTCTGAAAACTGAATCAAAGTCGATGGGCTCGTGCGGTTACACAGACGATGGCGAGGTTGCCAGTGTATCAGAGTATTGTCAGCAGTGTCCGCCCGATGAAAGGAAGTGGAATAAAGTCAATCTCAGTGGAGGCATGAGCTGAGGGTTTGGAAGCCTGTGGATTGATATGGAATTGTGTTGGCTTGAGAAATGGGCCTACTTCTGCAGAACATCACCAACAAGGCTCTCGACGATCAGGCTCAGCATATTCATCACTGCACTTTATAGTGCGATGGTCATTTCTATTCTTTCTGAATTACAGCCGATAGCATGGAACTTCCAACCTCATTTTATCGAGAGGCATGTATAATGCCAGTCAAAGTCATCCAACGTACTGAATATGCGTCGTGTTTCTGTTGACAATCCCATTCACTGGATATCCTTTTTCATCGTTTTCCTCGGAGTACCCCATTTTTCATTCTCTCTTTCTTCTTCTTTTCTCTTTTACTACACTGACCGTCGAAAACCATATCAACAATCTTGAAAGTCTCTCAACCACCAAGAAAGGTCTTTGCGTTCAGAATGTGCCACGATATCACTATCCACTACATGTGCACCGCCTGCGGCCGCCGATACGACTTCGAGAAGCATGGTCTGAAGTGCAACAAGGCGAGAAGAACACCGCGGCGGAAGTATGCGTCATGCGGAAAGGAGTATCCAAAGACGATATGGAGTCGAGAGGAGATTTGCGGCGAGTGCTCAGGGCCTCCCCTGACGGTCATTGAGGTATCTGTGGTTCGGGGGTAACTAATGCTATGGTTTGATGGATGATCTAGGTAAATTTGATACTAAACCTCTGGGGGAATGGGTGACAACAACAGCATTACTGGGCTTCCGCTGATCACCATCCAAGGGGTTCTTCTTGTCGTTCTTCCTTTCATTTTTGCGTACTGGGCTTTGGCTCTGGGGGATGCAAGTTACGCGCAGTCGTTTAGTTCATTATAATTCCAGCTCTCTTTTGAGTCTAGGCAAGGCTGTCGTCGTTTGCCTCATCGTTTGATGCCTCTCATCTATTGTAGTTGATCGTGCGTTACGTAACGGATCCCAAGAAGGCCAAGAGACTTTGAGAAACATGCCTATTGTCCTTAGGAATTTGGGCTGGTTGAGCCTGCTCTGTATGCCTCGGTGTATCGCTACATCCAGTCCCCTCCCTAGACACACAAATAAATAAGACGCCTTTTAGCGTGAGAATACTTTCCTCACGTCGTTGCCAAGTATCTGAGTATTTTCCCTGGCATCAGAAGCCATCATACTGACTGTCTTGTGACCATCTTTGACACTGTATGCATGCCTCGGGTTCCATAGGCACTAATACAAAGTGTCATCGGATGCTCGTGGGAGGCGTCCGTTGATTGTTGGGTCAGTGATAGATCGCCCGGTTAACAACGGAATAAGGCTCACGACCTGGCTTCTACGACCCGCCTAGTGGTTCTGGAAGTCAGAACGGGGTCATCAACGGCAATTCAAGCTTAAAACCGCCCTACGATGGCGGCGTCAAGGTTTTGGCAAACCGGGTTGAGGCAGATAGTGCCTTCTTCAAGGGCGCTTTTGACATCTTCAACGGCACTGTTGACAAATCAACAAATGCGAGTGACAACTTAAACTCTCATGTTGGATGTCTCTGCCCTGTTCTAGAACATGTCGGTTGGTTACATTAGAAAATGGAAGCCAAGTTAGCGTGGCCCAGAAGTCCGCATTACACTTAGGTGTAGATGCACAACCTAATAAACATGTTCACATTTGGTAGTCATAACTGTACCTCTACTCGGTCTCATGTGACGACTTTACAAGATAAAAGGGCTTCTACCTCAAGCCTTGAGACACCTTTTTCGTTTCTTTCCAGTACACTTCCATCTTCCAACTTCTTATACCTTCTACAACGAGTCTTCTCAATGGGAGAACTACTTGGCTTTTTTGCCCGCTCTGTAGTCCGCCATGCCGCCATCGGCGCCGTCACTGGTGGACTCGGAAATTTTGGCCTACTTATCGGGGACCTCTTCGATCTGGTTGACCTTGCAGACCAATTAGATACTGTAACTTCTGTGGACACCGCTGGTAACTCCAGCTCAGGCGATGTTCGCTTTGGAGGTATGGACTATTGTTATGTTGGTAAGGACAGTGCCAATAGAATTAACATCCAAATAGCAAACGGCGATGGAGGCCCATATGCCCATGCTACTGACCAGTGGGGAAGGCCTGTTGCCTTCACCTCCTCAGGAACGCCTTACTATCTCGACGACCCTACTAAGACTCTTAGCCCGAACAACGTTGTGCCAGCATCAACTACCACTACGCCCACTACAACCCCCAAATAAGAGCATTTCTCAAAGTATTTCTTCCAAGTAATAAGGTATAACACACGGATTATGATGTTGATAGGGATGATGGATCAGATTGCTATGTTATTTGAACGTCTACTTTAAATGGGAATTGAGTACTAAATTGACCAAGGGATGGGAGGATGCACTATAGCAACTCAGATAGGATACGCACACAATTTACTATATAGTCTTTTAAACGCCCGGCATCCTAGTGTGACTAAATAACTATTAAGAGCCCAGGCGATTTAACTATGGTCGAACAATCTGGGTTGTCTTGCTTGGAGCTGAATTGTTTACATAGACCAGGACCGAGTCGCTAGCTAATTGGTAAAGAAGGATCAACTCCATATTTAAGGCTGGCTAGCGCTCACGGGCATCGCTTGTAAGCAAATACGATATCTTGATTGGCCGAGCCTCCATCAGGCGTGGCGCCTGTTTGATTAATTGGAACGGCTCACCCGACTGCTTCGCTCCTTTCACCGGGCTAGAATACTGCCAGGCACAGTGGAGCGATAGTGAGCAGCGATCATAATACCGCCCCGCACTCCCCGCCCGCCGATGAGCAGCCCACGACGGAGCTGTTGCGAGGATCATGTAGAATATCTCGTGCAATTACTTAATTAATTTACGAATTCACATAAAAGTTTAATCGCTAGGCCATGCCTTTTATATAGAAACTCATTTAGTCACATTCTATATCCCTCCTGCAACATCTTTCCGATCATTCATGGTCCAATCCACAGCTCGGCTACAAACTTAGGTCCCCAACTATTGCCATCATTACCACCTACTAATACTACGAAACCGTATTGCTTGTCTTCCACCCTCGCAACTAACATTACGATAGAAACTCCATCACCACATGGGACACTTTTACTCCCTGCGGCTTTGCGCTGAGCGCAGGCGTTAGGTACACATTGGTGTGTCCTCAACGACACGTACGAGCCCATACCATTCATCGGGTATAACTCCCCGCGCTTTACCCAGAATGTCATTGCAGTAGCGATGAAACTCATGGTCTCCTGTCATGACCCTGTTCTCGGGCTCTTCAAAGTGAATCTCCTCCTCCGTCAAGTTCCAATTAAGAGTCAGATGAGGAAAGACTTGGCAAATGCCTTTTTTTGTTATTTCACCAGGAATTCTTACATCATGGTAGAAACGTGGTGCCACAATGAGTGATGCCACAATGAGTGTAATTTGATCAGCCCGGTCGGGGTAGGCTTCCTGCCCAGCCCGATTGCCTGAAGCTCTCTCGGAATTGGAGTTATAATACAAACCACTGTTTTCGACAGAGTGCATCCCATTCCCATCAAGGCCAGGTCTTGGAATACTTTTAGAGAAACTCACAAGGAACATGGAACCATTCAGACCTTGGGCCCTTGCCCCTCCAACCCAGTCTGATCCATGCCACATCTCTGATATGAGCCAGGTACCCAAGGAACGGGACGAAAATAAGGTCGGTCAATCCTACAGTTAGAGCTACAGAAGCGAAAAGAAATCAGCCCTAAAAGAACATGTTAGCGGTCCGGAGGGTATTGTACGTGATGTTTTGAACATATTACCGTTCTTGCGCTTAGTATTAGCGTTGGTGTTCTACCCTTACTTCAACTTGTCTGTGTCGCTTCGCCCTCGCGTTTGGAGAAGAAAGGAAGTCTGGGGAATTATTTTGGGGGGATTAACTCCTTAAATACAATTATGCATCTCGTAAGCCTTCGTGGTCACAACGTTCTTATTGGGCAAACCTTCCATACTGCACGGTAGGATACGCTTGTATGTTCTGACAGATATTCGAGCTATGGCATCTCTGGCGAAACAGCAGAGAATCAGTACCATTAACCTGTCCTTGCCATAGATCCTCACAGAGCCTTTCACCCGGTCGTTGTTTAGGCCAAAGAGGAATAGTATGTACGTCTAGCTTTTAGCAGGATTTAGGTACGTTGAGTGGACAGTGATTGAAGTTAACATCCGACACCCAGAAACCGGCCACCACAGAGAGACCAAGTTGGTGCCTGAGGCTCAAGTGGACGCGACACGCTTTGAACGGATGCCCAGCCTTGACGCGTCCACACGTGCATCCAACACTCGGATCAAGGACAAGTCCGCCAGAACGCTTGGCTGCGGGCAATGAGGGTATTTGATGGGAGGTTGTGTAGTAATGAGGTGCCCTAACCGAAATACAAGCGACACTTGTCTTTTGCACGATAAGTTGCATATCTTTGCTATCGCTACATAGCCGGAGCCAGTCACGTGATCTGGCAGAGTCAGTTCAGCTCTGCCGGAGCTGGGTTACCCTATACCACCCCCTCCTCAAGACTACCTAAGTAAGCCAGGCACATATACAATATATGGCTCGAGTCAAATATATAATTAATTTATAGTGATATCATCGCTCATTGCTGTGCTTAACAACCTTCTCCGTTATATCTCGATAATTGCATGCTTTAAGCACGTGTTTGCTCGCGCTCTCCATCCTCCTCGTGAGTCCGTTTCCGATGTAGCTCATACATTTCCAATTGGACACGCCGTTGTTCTCGCAACTCATCCTTGAGACCTGCCACCTCTTCACCGAGTAAAATACTTTCCCAAGCAAACATATAAAAATAATCGCAAGGCAGGCGAAGGTCATCCAAACTACTGTGCAGACCCAAAAGGTGCATTCGCCACATATCCCAGAATGCAAAACCAAGCCGACGGAACGAGTCAAACTTTACTCCTTCTATCGGCGATGCACCACGGCCATCAGTCCATGGTCTGTTGAGGTGTTTGTAGATTGGCATTCCAGGAGCTTCCCGAGTCAGGGCCCATGCAGTCCGACCCCATCTGAAGTCCTCGGTGGGCCGTCGAATTGATAGTGGTGTTCCATCCTTGCGATACCGGAGAAATTTTAAGAAATGCCCGTTTCGGTTGGGCGACGCTGTGATCCATCTCGTAAATCGGGGCGGCGGTGGTAGTCGGTAGTATGTATCTTGTTTGGCCTCCCCGAGGGTAGCGATGTAGTCCATCAGAGACTCGACCTCTTTGGAGTTTCGAAGAGCTTCACGAACCTGATCTTGATTGTTCATGCCAGCCGGGCTGGTATCTCTCAACTTGTCGATATCCTCTTTTGTCCAGTTCAAAGTGTCACTCTGACGTTGCGCTTCCCCCACAAGTTGAATGATCCATAGAGCACGAACAGCTCGCATCTCCTCTACCCAGGTCGGCTGTCCAGCATCAACCACCTTGACAGGTGTACCTTGATAAACACGATCCCACGCCGGGACCCATTCTTTACTAGACCCATATCGCCGATCGTAATTGATATCCGGGTCGACGCAGTGCAACGGTCTGAAACTGGGATCTCTCAAGCGTTCAAGGTAACATGACAAGCATGCTTGCGAAAGGGTGGAAATCTGATAAGCTGTTGCAACTGTGGATCGAAGGGCCAACACAGACGGTGCTGCAGCTGATAGAACTTGGGGTCCGATAGTTATCAAGCTATCCTTTGTTTGACCAAGCATTGGAAAGTTGGGAAATAATTTATGTAAAAAATGGCGCTGAAATTCTTCTAGGTTTCGAAAAGGGAGTGCCTTTGAGCGCGCAAGTACAACTACGCGTACTGCTTCTGCAACAATAGTTGGTAGTATCGCATTAGGACCAGAGAGAATATTTTCGACAATAAAAAGAGCATTTTCGTCGAAGAGACGCCAGACGCTGGGGGAAGCCCTCATCAAATCCCAAAGCGTATCGAGACCAGGAAGGCTTGTGACGATGGGAAGTAAAATTTCTGGAGGCAGTGCCTCTATTGATGCTGTCGGTGAAGAAGAGTAAAGACTCATTTTGACATGAGACAATGATGTAGGAGAGTGAAAGAGTTTCAAGGCGGGGGAAGAAGCAGAACCAACTGTCTTCCACTCATCATAGGTAGTTGGCCAGTCAGTGTAAACATAATCTGATCCCTGTAAGCTGTTGGTTGTTCACGAAAGGTTACCCCCGGACTGGAGCCACGGTCGATCAACACCACGTCCGCTCGGACATCCGGGCCGACCTGAGATAATAGCTCTACGACACACGGTTCAGAGTGACAGACGCGAGTACAAGATACAGGAGCTATTAAAGATGGAATGGGGTCTCGTGATGGGAGAACAATCTTCTACGTCACTATCTTCAACAGTGAACTTTTGGAGCGAAAAAGGGCAGTGAATATGGGCTTGCCTTGAGTCTCTTGTGACAAACAGCCGATGCACTTTTCTTAATCAGACAAACTTCTATATAGAGGCAGCTATATCATTGTTTAGACATCACTGTCCCATATGTCGAACTATATAAACTCCCACTGCAAGGCTAAATCAACAGTACTTATAGTATAAAGTCCACCCAAAGTGCACTCAAACTGAGGATATCAAGATGTGCTATCGTATTATGATACACTACATGTGCGCCGTATGTAATCAACGCATGGGCTACGAGAGCCACGAGTGCCAATGCAACAACTCCAGGCAGACACGAACTCGAAGAGCCTTTTCGTGCGGTAGACAGAATTCCGCGACAATTCGGAATGAGGAAGAGATTTGTGAGGATTGCTCAGAGCCACCTCCTCCGCCTCTCCCAGAGCCTTTGGGGCCATATTACCAATACTACTACCAGGGAGGTTACCCACAATGATAGAAAGGGTTGGTTTGCATTTAGTGTTTACTTGAGATTCTCTGCGACACGTCCACATGGGAGACCTCTGATCGGTGGGTAGAAAATACAATGGTTCATTTGTCGTCGTTATGTGTCTCACTGGGCATATGAAAGTCGTGATACTTAGTGACTATAACATGATTCCTCTTGCTTTGAATAACTACACCTAGAGTCTTTCGTGTTTCGCTGTGGCAGTCTCCTATCCTTCAACCCTAGAGCACTCTAAATCCATTCGTAACATTTCTCAAGCCTTCCAAACGAATACTAAATCTCTCTCCTGCGATAAAACAAATCAACACTAATTCTTATTTTATATAACCAGCAAACTTAACGGAAATACTACCGGCATGTGCTACGATATAACAATCCACTTCATGTGTGCTGAATGCGGCTTCAGGATACGCTTCGAGCTACATGGCGCGCGCTGCGACAGAGCAAAAGCAACTCGACAAAGGAAGTTTGGCTCTTGTGGGGTTGAATACTCCCATACAATCTGGAACGATAAAGAGTACTGCAATAATTGCTTGTATGATCCACCAGAGATGGTTCCTAATGTTCCTGTCAGGCCCTGGCCGTGGCTTTATATCACTTGATGATTGTGTCGACAACGTTCAAAAAGCAGAAATATATCCGATAGCCAATAAATAAACTTGAGATTACATGAAAAAGCCCAAACTGGCTCCGTTTACATCCTTTGATGCAGTCTGGGTCAAGACTTGTGCAATATCATTTTCTTTCCGAGCACTTTTTCTTCTTATCTGTGAACTGTAATCTTGGGTCTCAAAACAAGACCACGGTAGACCGTTTTCTACTCATGGAGAATTCACAGTCCAGCCTACTAAGGCACTCATATTATTTCTCGGGGTTCCTCCAAGGCTGTTTGTTCATTATGGCAGTGCCAACTGGGACTGGCGGTTGCCGTGGTCGGCGTGCCAGTGTCAAACGGTCAGTTTACACCTGCGTTGGATATCAAATGCAGTATTTATTCTTCCACACACCATTCATTCCTCTGTTAACGTATTAGCGATAAATATATTCTGGTCTCTTGGTACTGATATACCTTCTCATCAACATTCCCCCGTTCTTCTAACAAAGCAACACCTCTCCTCTCATCGCCGCAGAATCTGATCACCAACACCTTCACCATGTGCGAACGAACCACCAAGAAATATACCTGCAACCGCTGCTCAAACGACATCTTCGTCGGCGACCCGCAGCAAGCCTTTTGCAAGTACCATCGCTGGGAAAGACCCTGCGGTCGACTCGAGCAAATCGATATTGTCAAATGCGAGCCAGCCCTCTGCACCCGCTGCTCATCCTTCCCGGCCGACAGTCCTCTGCCCTTCAGCGGCACTCCAGATGTCCCGCCCCTGCCAGACCACGAGGTTGAGCGTCACTGCGAGGCGCACATCATCGGGGAGAAGAAGGTCCCCATGGTTCGTATCGACGCTGTCACAAAGGCTAGAAAGACTTATCTCGTGGGTGACGTTTCTGGTCAAGAGAAGTAGGTTTACACACATTGTTGACTTTTTATCGGTCAGGAGATACTAATGTGTTGTGTAGGCGAGACAAAATCAGAAATGCCCAGCTGGGTGCTAGACTTGCGCGAGTCCTACCAGAGATGAAAATGATTGAACCAAAGACTGATGATTGATGGAATTACTTGATGAAAGGGGGATTTGGATGGTTATCGGAGGCAAGAACATGGCCTCGTACACTGGATTTCGGACAGTTGGGAACCAGTTTAGGCAGGCATCTTTCTTTGTGTATTTGAAGTCTGTCCTTCTGCCAGGATTTGTGTTTCTTTGATCATAGCGTGTAACCAATTTTGATATTCACGCCGTCTATCTGTTCGTGCCTTTAGCTCCCTTGTGTCGATTGTGTAGTTGCTATCCAAGCCACTGCGCCAAAAACAACGAGCTATCTTTCGCACATCATTACCGAACAACAACTATAGAACAAACTCCCTCCCTCCCCTGAACATCTTCTGTCCCATGTATAAAAACCCGCCATCCCCCCATTCTCCAAACCAATCTTCATCCAATTCGGAAACATCATCACTTGCTATACCTTTCTACCCAGAACCTCAACAAACTAACACACACTTCAGTTCATCCCTCACCAAAGCTATTCAGTATGTGTACCTTCCACTACGTTCAGAAGATCTGCCGGAATTGCGGTCGAGTAGTCCGCTCGACCAAGTCCACGGCCCTCTGCCAGCTGCATGGAACCGGTAGGTGCAGGCCTGAGCAGACTTCTGAGTCCAAATTTGTCCGGCATTGCACAGGTTGCCGGAATAGCAACAAGTGATTGTCACTTCGGGTGGAGGTGGAGGATGTTTTTCCTGTAAAGACATCTTGGGTGCTGTCTTTGGACAGTAGGGTTCTGAGATTCAGCTAGAGCAGGTCTTTGGTAGTGGAATCTCAGAGAAGGGAGAGGAAGGATTGGGATGGGATGGGATGGTATTGACTCGGAATATGTAGAACATGAATTGAGACACTTTTTCCCCCTGAATTGACGTTAATCTAAATGTGAACCTGTCCAACTAAAAAAGCCATACTAAAGTGAATCGAGTTTCCGGGACCAGAACTCAAGTCAAGGCTACAGTCGACACAGCGGGCGGTATTCACGACAGTAAGACCAGGAGTGCGTATAGATCTCTCCTTGAGCGCAGAGTGAATGTAAGCGCGCTGGGCCACATAATAGTGATGAGCGAGACTAGCCCTGTAATTCTTCACCTAACTTCCTCTTAAATCAGTACTCTGATTCTCAAATCCCTCAGGCGATATTCAGCTATTCATGTACCCATTAAGACGTAAGACGATGAGTGATCATGCCTTGGTCAGAAGTATATACAACCCACTAATCTCGTGTCTTTTATCCCATCCCCAATCAACTCAACGCCTTACTAAATCATCCTCACTATCACTCTATACCAAATAACACTACTTACTAACAGAAAAGACAGTACTCTTAACGCTTTTCATCATGTGCACCATCGCTGACGTCAAGTTCGACTGCGAAAAGTGCGGTAGACCCTGTGGTACAGCGATGCAAACTATTCACTGCAGCACTGCCCTTAATGGAAAGCGCTGTTTGAAGAGGAACGTCACTAGGTCGAAACCTGCCGACAAGTCACGATGCAGGCATTGCAGGTCGTAATAAGGTTAATAGGAGTTGGACATAGCCGGGAAAGGTTGAAAGAGCCGCTTCTCTTTCTTAGCTGGATTTTGGTAGTAATAATTGATCGCGAATTTGATCTCATGTTCTGCTACTGGCTCCTTTACCCTCTCTTTAGTGGTATATTTATTGAATGTAGCTTACAAACTCTTTGATCGTTGTTCGACAAACGCCTATGTTGAGGATGGGAAGGAGCAGCCCCCAGTAATGTCCAAGCCCGGAAGCTTCTTTGTGCCTTCCTATCTAACAATGCGACCTTCAGAACAAGAGAAGAAAACAATTCCTTCATTCCACCAACAACTCCAAGACTCAGTTACATATTAACAGCAACATCACGGCAAACAATACCAGACATCATGTGTACAATAGCCTTTACAAAATACCGCTGCAAAGCTTGCAACGCTTTCCTCGACAATGAAAAATCTCGAAAAGAGTGTCCCGAGGCAATCAAGCAGAACAAAGGATGCAAAGAACCCGAAATCAAACCTACCACCGTCTACCGCGAGCCAGATCAATGCAAGGACTGCGTACGGAAGAAGGAGGAAGGGGATAGGGGTGAGAAGCGCAAGCGACGCAAGTCTGATGTGGGAGAGATTTTTGCAGAACTCCTTATAGTCCGTTGCGGGTCGGACTCTCCCGAGGGTAGTAGTTGAAGATATGCTCTGGGGTGGGTGTTGATTGGTTGGTTGGGATAGAATGGGCGGTACACTATGCTTGGTACGATTATTCGAAAGGGCATACACAGCGGTTTACTGCAAGACACTTGTTGTCGTCGATGGATATTCTTTTGCTGTTCTTTGAGGTGCCAACATGACTTTGCTATATGTCCCATGTCTTTACGAATGTCCATTTTGTTAACAGGCTGGTGTGACACGAGGTTTCCTTGTTCAATGTCAAATCCTTTCATGGATATTGCTGTTCGGCCTAACGATGTATTCAAGTAGCAGTTAATCCGGTTCACAACATGCCTTTGGATGCTGTTCTGGCCGCCACGTATGAACAAAGACGTAGGAACAATCTATCTATACGTTCACTTCCTACTGTTCAACCGCAAACAACTCCCATCTTTATAACAATCCTATGTTCGCTGCATCTCTTTGATACTCCCATGCACAACTGAATACTCTTTTTACCGTACTATATAAACAACTGTAATTCCCATCAAGCAATCTCAACTTCATCTCATTTCACACCAAACACTTTTCTTCCTAACAGACACAAACAAATCCGTCAGTTTTTACTCAAATCACTTGAACCCAAACCAGAAAACTCATTCAAAATGTGTCAGTTGTCGAGCACCGCCATGATCTGCGAGCAATGTCGCCGCCTGATCAACTACAGCTCCATCACGTCTTTCTGCTGCGCCACAGAAAACGACCGAAAGGAATGTCTCAAGAAACTACAGGACAAGTCCAAGTATGTTTCTCACCTTGAATGCACCAAGTGCAATCCTTCTCGTGAAGGTGTTGCCAAGTAAGGTAAGAAGAAGACCAGGGTTGTGAGCTGTCCAGCCCAGCCCAACCCAGCCTCGCCCTGGGTTGTCCCTGTTTAGGTAAAAACTTTTGGTTCGCCGAGCCGGGAGCTTGGGACTAGCGACTTCTTGGAAAGCAAAGCCGAGACGTGGGACGTCATGGATAAAAGGTGACGGTAGTGAAGGAGAAGGATACCCTAGGACAGAATGTTTTTGAAGAGTTTTTTTTGCTTGCTCTCTCGTTGTGTTTTGATGTAAAGTCGCTCTTTAAATATTAACTTAGTCGTTTTGTCTCAATCAAGATATTTGTCTATTCGTGAAGTTATTTGTGATAAGATAAGCTGTGATTAAGTATTAGTGAGGTCAACGGTTCATGCTTGACTGATGGTGATTGTCTTAGCGTAAGCACTTTATTTTAAACCACATGGCATTCACGGCATCGCATTGATTAATTACAATTTTAAAGATTGCGCTGGCCACCTCGACATCTCGGTTGGAAGCGATTCACACATGATGTGATGCTCTTGTTTATCTGCTGCAGTGAACTCTGTACTAACAATTGATCCTGATTACAAACATCTTTGAAGCAAACTCTGCATCTGTGTAAATGGAAGCCTAACTATCCGCAAACCACTCCATCCACACCATTATGACGAACCGTTAATTTCCGAGTCAATAAATGCGGGGAATTAACATCCATTCGAGTCAAGGTTCATTGTCAACCCAATTTTTGAGTGCAACCCACATCCCGGTGACAAGCCACGAGACTCACATCAAATTGACTTTTTTACCGTCTTCGGATCCCAAACGTATATCCGAGTTTATTGTCGCTGCAGCCCATATGAACCGTTAATGGAATAAAGTCATGCACATGGACTATTCAAGGTCCGAATATTCACCGATGAAGAGATGGTTGGATGGATGGTACATATGTCGAGACATCACAGCATAGGCACATTAGAACCAAGACGGCAATTCTAAACGGCAGTCTCCAATGGATGGATGGATGCATGTCATGACAATGAAATGCAGCAACAGAACAGAACCACTTCGGTGTACTAGGATCATGCCAAAGGAAAAGTAAAAGCCCAACTCTCACGTGCCCAACGGCCTGATAATCACGGCCTCTGTGGATTTAATACAACGTCGTGACCTAAAGGAAAATAGCAACAACATTTGACTGTCCCGCTATAGTGGCCTGAACAGTAACAAAGTCCGGACCAAAGCGGTCAATTTCACTTATCCCAGCATTTACCTGTCACTGTCACTGTAACTTGGGGCGTCACCAGGCCACCCACTGCACTGGGTCGATGGGAATGGCCGTGCTGTCCGATTACCGTGAGGCAAGGTAAGGTGATTTCGCGGGGGAGAAAACGGACAGACAGTAACAGGGAAGTAACCAAGGTTTTGGTGGGACAAACAGCTGTTTTCCAAGTAACTCTGGCGTATATATCGGCTGAGTTTGTCTATAATACCGATCTTCCGTTTTAATGTACTCCGCATCCATTGCATTGGCATCCATATAAACCCACAACAGGGCCGAATTCAATTGCGGAGAAGAAAAGACGAACCCCGGTTCTTCCCCCAGACTTGTCAAGAGAACACTAAAATATCCCGGCAATTGGGTTAGAGACTATCTACGAACTAGGGAAAGAAAAGAAAGAAAGAAAAAGAACTCATCTTTATTGTCAGGTTAATCTTCGGTTCCTCGGTCGTATTAACGGCCGTATTATTAAACTTGTGGCTCCTCTGTTCCCCATCCTTCCCCAGGGTTTTTTTTATGGGTTACACACATCATCACCAGACCAACTCAAGTTAGCAGACAAAGCTGGGGACTCTCTTCTTTCAGCAAAGCCATGACACCATCAAAACCAAGATACTTCTACTTTCTACCGCACAGTCTCTTTTCATTGGATCAGAGACTCACATCATCGGTTAAGCCACGGTAGAAATACCACAGCGAAGTTCCCCGATGGTACAAGGGTATAATCTCGCAAACTGGGAATGCCATCACAAGACACTACAATCCAACTAACTCTACTCCGCATTGCCTGCCCTCTCCTCCCCGCACAGCTCCTCTTCTCGACCGTCTCTTCAAACTAGCTCAGATCAACCAAGCTAACTTTTTGACAATGACGCAGTTGTTGGGGTGACAATTTTTGCTCTGGAGCGCGGGCATGCGCCGAGGGACGGACGGACTTGCTGTATCGTATGCTGTTGCTATTACCGGACACTGGAATATATAAACTCAATGAATAGCCTACCATCGAAATAGAGATCATCATCACTGAGCGCCATTCCATCTCTCCTCCTCCTCTTCCCCCTTCTTCCACAATGGCTAGCCTTCGATCCGTGCTGGTCTCTGGCCTGTTGGCCGCGACTGTAAATGCTCAAAACTACGATTCGGGTGATCGCAGCGAAGAGGCTTTCAGCTGGGTTCAACCCAAGAACACTACCATCCTCGGACAGTATGGCCACTCGCCTGCTTACCCTGCCAGTATGTTCAACTCAATGTCAACAGAACCTTGGGTCACTAGCTAACACATCACAGACTATGCTACTGGTAAGGGGTGGGAAGATGGCTTCGCCAAAGCCAAGGAGTTCGTCTCCAAGTTGACTCTCGAGGAAAAGGCCGACATGGTCACCGGAACACCCGGCCCTTGTGTCGGAAACATTATCGCCATTCCTCGTCTAGGCTTCAACGGTCTCTGTCTCCATGATGGCCCTCTCGCCATCCGAGTCGCCGACTACGCCAGTGTTTTCCCCGCCGGTGTTTCCGCCGCTTCCTCCTGGGACAAGGAGCTCCTCTACCAGCGCGGTCTCGCAATGGGTCAAGAGTTCAAGGCCAAAGGTGCACACGTTCTTCTCGGCCCCGTCGCCGGTCCTCTTGGACGCTCTGCTTATTCCGGTCGTAACTGGGAGGGTTTCTCCCCCGACCCTTACCTGACCGGTGTCGCCATGGAAAAGACCATCAACGGCCACCAGGACGCCGGTGTTCAGGCCACTGCCAAGCACTTCATCGGCAACGAGCAGGAGGTTATGCGAAACCCCACTTTCAAGAAGGACGGTTACATTGGCGAGGTCGACGAGGAGGCCCTCTCCTCCAACATGGACGACCGTACCATGCACGAGCTTTACCTCTGGCCTTTTGCCAACGCCGCCCATGCCAAGGCTGCCAGCTTCATGTGCGCTTACCAGCGTCTCAACGGCTCGTACGGCTGCCAGAACTCCAAGATCCTCAACGGTATCCTGCGCGACGAGCTCGGCTTCCAGGGCTATGTCATGTCCGATTGGGGTGCCACCCACGCTGGTGTTTCTGCCATCAACAGTGGTCTCGACATGGACATGCCTGGTGGCATTGGCGCCTACGGTATGAACTTTGCTGCTGGTTCTTTCTTCGGTGGTAACCTGACCCGGGCTGTCAACAATGGCACTCTCGACGAGGCTCGTGTCGATGACATGATTACTCGTATCATGGCTCCTTACTTCTGGCTCGGCCAGGACAAGGAGGACTTCCCCTCCGTCGATGAGTCCAGCGCTGACCTCAACACCTTCTCTCCCCGAAAGACCTGGCTCAAGGAGTTCAACTTTACCGGTGAGCGCAGCCGTGATGTCCGCGGTGACCATGGTGACCTGATCCGCAAGCACGGCGCCGAGTCCACCATCCTTCTCAAGAATGAGAACAGCGCCCTTCCCCTCAAGAAGCCCAAGTCCATTGCTGTCTTTGGTAACGATGCCGGTGATATCACTCAGGGTTTCTTGAACCAGAAGGACTACGAGTTTGGTACTCTTGTCGCTGGTGGTGGTTCCGGAACCGGTCGTCTTACTTACCTCGTTTCTCCCCTTGCTGCTATCAATGCTCGTGCTAAGGAGGATGGAACTCTTGTCCAGCAGTGGTTGAACAACACTCTTATTGCCACCTCCAACGTCACTGACCTCTGGATCCCGGCTGTTCCCGATGTCTGCCTTGTCTTCCTCAAGACTTGGGCTGAGGAGGCTGCTGACCGTGAGCACCTCAGCGTTGACTGGGACGGTGACGCCGTTGTTGAGTCTGTTGCCAAGTCTTGCAACAACACCATCGTTGTCACTCACTCCTCTGGTATCAACACCCTCCCTTGGGCAGACCACCCCAACGTCACTGCCATCCTCGCCGCCCACTTCCCCGGTCAGGAGTCTGGTAACTCCCTCGTCGACCTTCTCTACGGTGAGGTCAACCCCTCCGGTCGTCTCCCCTACACCATCGCCTACAACGGCACCGACTACAACGCCCCTCCCACCACTGCCATCAACACCACCGGCAGCGAGGACTGGCAGTCTTGGTTCGACGAGAAGCTCGAGATCGACTACCGCTACTTCGACGCCCACAACATCTCTGTGCGCTATGAGTTCGGCTTCGGTCTGTCCTACTCCACCTTTGAGATATCCGACATCTCTGCTGAGCCTCTCGCCGACGACATCAACGCCATGCCCGAGGCCCTCCCCATCCAGCCCGGTGGTAACCCCGCCCTCTGGGAGAGCATCTACAACGTGACCGTCTCCGTCACCAACAGCGGCGACGTCGACGGCGCCACCGTTCCCCAGCTCTACGTCACCTTCCCCGAGAGCGCCCCCAAGGGTACTCCCCCCAAGCAGCTCCGTGGTTTCGAAAAGGTCTTCCTCGAGGCTGGTGAGAGCAAGAGCGTCAGCTTCGAGCTGATGCGCCGCGATCTCAGCTACTGGGACATCATCTCCCAGCAGTGGGTTATCCCCGAGGGCGAGTTCACCATTCGTGTTGGATTCAGCAGCAGGGATTTGAAGGAGGAGACAAAGGTTACTCTTGTTGAGAGTTGAGAGTTGAGAGTTGTGATTTGACGATGCATGAGTTATGTGATACTTAATTACCTGTATATATTAATTTGAGTATAATTA
>JABFFG010000200.1:0-134031 GCA_013623685.1 Fusarium transvaalense
TTCTTCTTTTTCCTTCTCCTTTCTTCTTCTTCTTCTTCTTCTTTTTCTTCTTCTTCTTCTTCTTCTTCTTCTTCTTCTTCTTCTTCTTCTTTTTTTTTTCTTAAAATTAGCGTCCAATTTGTATTTGAATGGCTGCTTTTCTTTATCCATCCGACGCTTGGGATAGGCTTCTTCTTGTGGTAGCAGCCGACATTGTGTTGTACGAGAGATTGACTGACTGACTAGTAGCTTGTCTTGTCTTTTTTGGCGGGTCGACTGACGGACGAGTGGGCTTATTGTGTAGAATTGGTTAAGGGTTGAAGGAAGAAGAAACAGCTGCTGCGTAACGCACGTATTAATCTTAAGATTCAATTGTGAGGCAACAATATGATTATATTGAGTTGGGACCTGCCCGGAAGAGTCTTTTTTTCCCTGCCTATAATTTTTAGTATATTGGAAAGCTTGGGCACTTGTTGAAAGGTAAAAACACAATTATCCAACACTTGGAAAGTGTCGGATAGGTTGAGAAAAATGATAGTTAGGTCATTGCTAGGCGTAAGAAGAGACTCCGAGGTCCGGCTATTGTCAAGAATCGAGTGGATGCGTGATGGCGATATGGCCTCAACACCAGCCTTGACGCGCTGGCAGTTGAATAGTAGACAATGCTTCGGAAATCAGGGAAATACCCTACGGACTCGTGGGCGGTTTGAACCACGGTCGTGACAGGACCAGGGCATATCTTCAATAGGTAGCTTGTTGTTTGAGAACCTGAGACCCTGAGAAAGCTCGAATAGGCTGCCGAGGAGGGGTGACAGAAAAGAGGGCCACTGAGCTTTAGGGCACAAAAACAAACAACCAAAGAGCCTCCTTAAGCTGGGTCTAAACCGATCTTGTTATTTGGTCTCTTATGCTCTCAGTGACCAACTTTTCTGACACCCTCAAGGCTGCCATCGCAATGCATTCCTCGTCAGGAAACAAACAAGTGGGTGTTCGGGAATGTGCCAATCTTAGCCATAAGGCTGACGCTGGCTGGCTTCAGAAATGTATGCCAACTCACGATTCCTAATTGCTTGCATTTGCGGTTAATCAGGAATATTCAAGACCACGTTTGGAGCAAACATAGTAGATAAACGGCAGCAGCCTGCTTGGCGTCGAAAGGATGTCTCAGTGGCTTGGCGGGTCATGTCATGCCTGCTGCATGTCGTAATAATTGCTTTGCTTTAGATTGACTCATGCATCCATGTATGTTTGTCGATCACTATGGTTGGATAGTCAAGCTAGAGTTTGAACATAGGTTGTATATCCTCTGGTATATCGTGGTATAAGGAATATAGAAATTTTTGTTGTATGAAACAAAGTAGTTTGGAATAATTGATCCTGATCAAACATTGTATAGCCCTATATCTGAACAAGTCAGTCAATCAATCTGTTGGTAGTGAGTATGCTGGAACCCAATTAGGCTGTGCATATGATTCGGACTGAAACCCTACCATGTTCAAGGGTAAAAGAAAAGGTCAGACGAGTATTTCGACGGCCAGGGTTCGGTTCGTCCTCAGCCACCTGAACTGGGAGGAAAGTTCGTCAATAGCCATTTCTGAATTCCCATTACATACTCTTACCCATGTCCTGAGCACCTTGAGCCTCAATTTTGGGGGTCTCTCGACTCCCCCCGCGTTCTCCCTCCCTCTGAAATTAGCTGCCAATTCAAGGATCTCCTCACTATTCTGCCTCTTTTTCAGGCAATGCCTGCCTGTTGTTGAAGAAGCGCTGTAAGTTGAACCCTCAGATTCCCCATCTTTTGTGGTCTGTTCCAATTCCTTCGTGCCGCACATCTCCTCTTCTCTTTCCCCCAGTAGTACAATACACCCATCAATGGTGACACTACATACGTCGTAGCATCGCATTTCCCCCAATTGGCCATGTTCTTGTCCAACTATCCATGCCGAGTAGATCTTCGGCTTCGTCCGAGCCAAGCACGACTCTTGCATGCATACCAGGCATGAAACTCCATAAAGAGTGTCGACGATGATGGACATGGTTCCATGGCATCGGCCATGTATGCATGTATGCATGCACTCACTGAAGGGCTGCATGTTTGCACTGCATTCCCCGTCATTTTGGTGTGCCATCGTTCATGGCGCTCGTAGTAGTGGTTTGGGAGACGAGTGACGAATGAGATGCTCGGTGGTTTAGACGAAGCTACCAATGTAGAAGGGTCGTCATTGGGAGGGTGCTGGTGCTGACGCTTCATGTTGACATGGCTGGTATGAGGATAAGAAGTGTCGGTTTCCCTCTCTTTGGTCATTGTTCCTCACCTCTTCTTCGTTTCGCTTTGTGTCTCAAGGCCTCGAGTTCCTCTGCATCTTATCCGCCCTTCTGCCTTTAGTTTGCTCTCAGTCTGTTGCCCAAACACTGTCTCTTGACGGTTGACACAAGTCACTGCCTCTGTTAGCACCCGTCATATATTGACTCGACTCATTGTTGACTCAATATACTCACCACTTTGTCTTCCAATCCTTTAGCATAAAACCCCTTCTCTTTGCTTCTTGTCTATATCCCCACCAAGATGGCAAATCTTGCCGACGATATAAACGGCTTCATAAGTCAGCACAATGCCAGAAGAGGACAGCAGCCTTCCCAATACTCCTTCACACCTACAACACCGGGTTATTATGCTTCAACCTTGATGTTCTCTGAAGAGAATGCAGACAGCCCTCCTGCTCAAAGTGTCAGCATGTCCAACGCCAGTAGCTCGACCTATATGTCATCTTGCTTTGACATACCAACTCCTCAAACATCCTCCTCTACCCACATTGAACCTCCTCCTGCTTCCATCCCATACCAACAGATGTCGGTGCCTTCCTCACCTCTCGTATGCGAATTCGTACGCTACACAGGATGTAATGCAACCTTCGATCCCAACGATGAAGCTGGATGGATCGATCATACCATGACTTATCACCTCGGCAATGCATTCCCTGCCGTATGTGTATGCTGGTTCTGCGATCGAGAGTTCAGAGCATCGTCATATAGTCAACCCGACACTGAAGCATGTTACCGAAAGCGAATGCACCATATCGCAAAGCACTTCCGCAGAGGCGTAACAGGGAGACAGATGCGTCCAGACTTTTACTTCCTCGACCATGTACACAACTATGGCCTAATCGATGAGGAGACATTCCAAAGAGAGACGATGCATCATGAGGCTCCTCAGCTGTCAGGTCTGCATCCTGCTGGTTGGAGGCCCGAGCAGAGGCCGTTGCAGGATCAAGTAGAGATAAGTCGGTCACGCCATCGAGGTTCGTCGACTCGAAATCGCGCATCGCAGAGATACTATCGCTGAAGGGCTTATTCTGCCACTTGGCTGATGTCTCTAAACTCTCTCCGACGTTTGCTGCGATGCGGGTGGTGAGACGATCAGTCCAAACCTCCACCACTAAAGCATCAACGGACGTATATCACATTCTTCTCTGGCTTGTTCCATGTTTGGAATATCATGGAAACAAATCATGCTTGTCCAAATTGTTGACACAGTTGGTTATAACTGATGTTTGTTGTTGGGTATCGATTGATTGGTTGGTTGATTGATGCGTCGTGCTGTCTTGTCTTCTAGGTAGTCATCAAAACTTGGCAGAAATGTCAGCATCCTGAGGCAAATAGTTTGATATATACCTGAAGTAGATGTTTGTTTCTCTTCTTTTACTTGTATGTAGCAAAGTGCCTTTCATAGCCGGTCGTGGAGGAAGATGGAGGATTAAGTCGATTTAAACAGTTGCAGGAATTAGAATGAACTCCTCTCGAGCAAACAGAGAACAGATATATAAAACCCTACTTAAATGAAGTATGAAGTTGATTATATGAATCATCCTATGACCGTGAACCCCTGGAATAACTAGGCAGTGACATTGCGTGAACTGTTGTGGCGATGCACTTTGGCATCGTGATTGGGTTGTGGATACGAGAACAGAATCACAACTTGGACAAATCGATAAAAGACAATTTCATGCTTCTTTATACATTCACTCTTATAAAAAGGAAATTCAAAAAACAAAAGAATAACATCTTTCTGTTATGCTGTTATTTTAATAGGCGTTGCCCTCGATTTTATCCGTTTAATCTTGATATTAATTACTTTTATAGGGTAGGTCATAAGTAAATTTTGCCTCATTCACGGCTTACACTGCTGCTCGATTGTAGCCTCACAACCACATAACAAGCTAAATGTAGATTTAACACAAGCTTTTACAATTATAACATGCTAAGAAATAGGGCACATGTAATAGAAACCATTTTTAAAATCATCCCGACATTGGTGGGATACCTGCTCAAGGCAACCATGACAACTGTTCAGGCAGGGAGCATTCTTGAGATTCACAAAGCTGGGGTGACACGACACAACTGATATCCATAGTACAAAGGATGTATCATAACCGAATGCGGAGTTAGCAAAAACCAGACCTTGAAACTTTTACTCATATTCTTTTATCGTTTTAACATAACTTTTCTAACCATTTTAATCATGACCCCAATAACGTAAGCTTCTTAACTCCCGTCACAACAGGAGGCTCCAACTTCTTTCCCTGGCCCATCACGAAATCCTGCAACACTGCATCTCCTCCAGTAGCCTGCCATGCTGGCTCACCCTCGTTCTTCTTCTCGCCCTCTGCCTCCGACGCCTTGAACACCTCAGCAACAGCAGAGGTACAAGCCTCAGTTACCTCAACCATGAGGGCTTCAGCAGCGCGTGCTCGCTCGGGCATGTTTCTTCGGACCAGCGCAAAGATGAGACGCTCGGTATCTGGTGCGGCAGCACTTACACGGTCGATCAGACGGCGGATACTGTTGACGAGATACTCCTCCTCGTAAACGGTTCCCTTGCGTCCGCGAGCACGCTTCTTTTCTTCTCGCTTGCGGTTCTTACTTGTCGCACGACTGACGCCTGTTCCAGCTGTACCCACACTACCAGCCTTGCCTGTGTATCGTGTGAAGAGTGATGCGCTGGTACTGACACGCGAAGACGCAGCGACCGAGACATCGTCAGGGATATCCATGCCTCCGGCGCGATCTCCTTCGTAGAATGCAAGAGGGTCCTCAATAGCCTTGCGACGAAGCTCAGCGACACGAGGAATTTGAGCCTTGAGCTGAGCCTTGCAATCAGCGAGGAACTCGGTTGTAGTACCTAGCGCATCAGCAAGGCCGGTATCAACACTCGTGGTGAGAAGATCGGGTCGGTTGCGCTGGACCACAAGACGGATGGCATCAGCGAAGTGATAACCCTTGCAAAGGCAACTAACAGCCATATCAATGGAATCGAGATACTCGAGGTGGATAGTAGCCGCAGACGAGTAATCCTTTGCTTCCCAGAGGGCATCCGCAAGGTTGTTGGCGAGATCGGCCATGGCCTCAGAAGACATGGGGGGTTGCTGCTGGGCTGCAGTATAGAGACATTCCTGCCAACATGTAGCGCCGGCGGTTCGGTAGCAGCTGGTTGCCTTGGCGTAGTTTTCGAGAGACTCATAGGCAAGACCGGCTTCACGGTAGGCCGAGGTGGACTCGAGATAGGCGGCATATGCAGCTGTGAGTTCTCGGAGGCGAGGAGGGTCGTAACGGTAGAGACGTAGAGCATCATGGTACAGGGAGTGTTTAGTAGTGTATGCAAGAAGTTCGTCAAAGACATCCATAGTTTGGAGATGGCCAAGGGCCTTGACACGGCGTTCAAGGTGATCATCGATCTCAAACTTTCGGCGGAGCTCCGTTAAAGAGTGTAGGTTCTGGATAAAGGGCAAGTATTCACGAGGATCCCGCTGAGATTGCTGAGCAACTAGGAGAGCCAGCTCAAGGTTGTAAAGACCCAGGGCATTCTCGTACAGACGGTTGACGTCAACCAAGAAGCAGATATGCTCGACAGCCTTCTCGGCAATCTTCTCATCCTCACGCATCAACTCAGAAACAAGGAGGAGACCATCGTCAAGGGCGGGCGGCGATTTGCACACGTGCGCAGTGATGGTGTTCTGGAGGTTGGTGGCCTTGCGGCTCTGTAGGGCGCTGAGCAGAGCATCGCAAACAGTGTTGACCTTTGCTGCAGAGCCTCGTGGAGCAGGAGACAAGTCAGAGGGAACGGCATCAGTACCGAAAGCCTTGGGTCGCTTTGTGTCTTGGTACATGGTCTGAGTAACATCTTCGGCACTGTTGTTTTTGATTAGTTTTGGACTTCGGAGCTTGAGAGGGGATATCTTACCGAAGCGAAGAGAGGAAGAGATCAATGTGAGCGACGTCAGGAATTTGATCAAGGAAGAGTCCCACGTTGGCCAAAAACTGCTCAGGCTGATGATCGTAAAGAATGTTCATGTCCACACGCTGCGTTCGGCAGTATGAGAAAGCTCGGGCATAGTTCTTCTCATCGATCAGGTTTCGAATACCCGCCACAACCATGGCTCTTGGGAAGACAGTCTCGAGATTTCCACGAGGCATCTGAAGGACGATGCTCATGTTGGAGGGGATGGCAGTGACAAGTCGCGATCCGCGCTCTACGCTGCGACATCGTTCGTCGGTCTCGGGGTCATCTGCAGGGACTTCAAGTTCTAGTTGGTATTAGTGGCTGGTCTTGGAAGAGACAAGAGTGGCTTACCGTCGACGTTGGCGGACAAGTGAACAAATTTGACCAAGTGGTTGTTGGTCGTAAAGATAAGATGACTAGGGGTGACGACAAAGGATGTGCAGTTCTTTGCCAGGAGGCGAGAGTTGGCGTAGATGTGACCATTCCTGGACAGACCAAAAGCAACAATCTCATCATCGACTTTGCTGACCTCAAACCAAGGAAGCTGTGTCTGGAATTGAACAGGGAGGATCTGGTTCTCCGACTCGCCAATCTGGAATAGCTTTCCTGAGTTGTCCTGACCATAACCCGTAAAAGAGGTGTCATCTTGGTAACTGGCTGCAGCAACCAAGACCTCCTGAGAGTTGACATCTGCAACAGATGTCTCGCCCTCGCCGTTGGTTTGTACAGATCGCTGGACGAACCCCTTTTCTTCCTCAAAGCCGAAGTAGTGGTAAGCGTCAGTAACGGCGGCGATTCTCAAAAGAACATTGTAACCAGGGCTGGCCATTTCGTCAAATGTGATCTTCTTGGACACCTGGGGCTTGATAGACCTGCCATTCTTGACAGGCCAAGTATAGATATCAATACCCTTTCGGTGAAGGATGGCAAAAGAGGTGTTGTCGCGACCAAAGGCAACGTCGACTACGGCAGCGGAAGCTGTGATGTCGAACATTGACATGGGAGGGGGTACGTTGACTGTCTTGAATGGAGTCAACTTGACCGTCTCGCCATCGATAACTGCAACAGCGGCGTTGTCATGTGGTGGTAAACACGATCCTCTTGCTGTATAAAAGATATGCTCGGCCACAACGATGTTACTTGTGGATGCAGCAGCGAAGCGCAGAGCCTTCTCAGGATGCCAGGAAAGACATGTCGAGTTTGCCTCTATGGGCATCTCTTGCTTGAGATACCAGTGGTAGTTACCCATCGTCCACAGCTGAACCATGTCCTTGAAGATAACCGCCAGAACCGTAGAATCCGAGTTCCACTCAAGACGTATTTTCTCATGAGCCTCCACTGGTCCAGAGGGAGAACGAAGTGTGAACTCTCCGTGTCGCAAGCCGTTCCTCTCGAAGAAAACCACATCTATGCGGTTTGAAAATCGCTGAATACCAGCCATCAGGTTTCCAGCTGGTCGCCAACTCAGAGCGCTCTCGAAACCATCGACTGGCTCACTGGCGCTGTCAAGTTCACCTTCTCGCGAGTAGACTCGAATAACACGACGAGATCCTTCTTGAACAGAGTTGATAGCGACATAGGCGCCGTCTCCTCTCCAGCTGATAGTCGTCGCACCGTCTTCCTGAGAACTGGGCAGGCCCTCATCAACCTTTTCAGGGATAGTAGGGTCGCGCATGGCCTTTGCGCCTCGACCCTGGAACTGCGTCTCCTTCTTTCCCCAGCCCACGGAAACATGCTTGGATGCGTTAAGATCCTCAGCTGTCATTGTGATTTCTGCGACGGGGTCAAAAGATGAACCCATAAAGATGACATTGTTCTCCTTTGTGACGACGATGAGTAGCTCTTCGTCAGGAGACCATCGAGCGGCAGAAATGCCAGCATCGATGGAGCCAACAATCTCAATGTGAGCGTCTTGGCCTGAGAATTCATCTTCTTGAACTGTGATGATGTCGCCTCCTTCAAGAACAAGACATGTAGTCGCTGAACCACTGAGATATTGCAGACTCACAACTCTATCGACAGAAAGATCTGGTGTTGGGCTGGGAGCATCCCAAGTTGCCACTGTACGAACTGAACTATGAAGAATCAGGACTTGTTCTTATGTGTAATAATGCAATATTCTATAGGATAGGTAGATACTTACATATTTTGATCGCCAGCGACCCTCAGAAGCTCGATACCACTGCTCTCCTCTGTAGGTCCAGCTACGCAAAGAACTTCATCCTTCTCAGGATCCCAGCAAGCAGCCGTGATATTTGCACGCTGGGACTGTCCAAATCGAATGTTTCGAAGGTTGCGCATCTTGGCTCTTCACCAGCTGATGATGGTGATATTGTCTTTTTCAACGAGTACCGTGATAGTCTCGACTATGCATGCAGCTGTCGTTCGACCAGTACCAGTTTTCTTGTCTGGTCCCTTCGGACAAGGCCGACAGATCAGGTCAAGTGGTGATACTATTTTTTTTTTTCGCCTTGGGTGCGAATGAAATGGGCAACCAGCGGCGATGAATTTGCTAGATTTGGAGTCGATGCCCGAATTCGAGATTTTTTGCGGTACTTGGTGAGGTTGGTGGGTAAAGTAACCATGCGGGGTGGTTTAGCCTCTGCGATACCTGCTATGACTCCCAAGTAAAGTACTCGCCATCGTTTGAAAGTTCTGATCAACCAACCTACCTACACTTAGCTACAGCCCTCTGGTTGCATCACACATTCTTCTTTCTCTTCACAGACACAGCGCAATAGCTCAAGTACCTACCAATGCAGGTTTAAACCCCCCGCCATCACTGTTCCGGACCTCGGCGATTAAAGATTCGAATCATCGCCTCACCTTGTACTTTATTACCTTATTTTTAATGACCTGACCATTTCAATTCAGCCACTTTCCATCCTCTTATACCTGACCTTGTCCTCCTTTTCGTGCTCATTGACTATTCTCAGTTTCACTTCCATCTGCCGTTTATATCCAGCTGCATCTCATCACATGCCGATCGCCGCTATCGGTTCACCCATTGATTTCCGTCTCTCCGCATTTCATCTGCCCTCAACACGAACCCCAACATAACCGTTCCGTGCTAGACTGCTTCTTCACCTAGTCATTGTTTATATCACCGCATTGACGATACCTTCACCGATAACGAAAACCCTACCATCGCCAACATGGACGTTGCATATAACCAACATGCCGACCGCGCTCGTCGCAAGAACCGCTCGTCTTCCAGCCTGAACCACCTTTCTCTCGCGCCCTTGACCGCCAAACTTCCCCTCAACGACGACGAACTCATAGCCGACGCTATTGCATCGCATCCTCACTCACCCATCCACCCAATTCCCTCTTATATCCAGGGCAAGTCAGCGCCTACGACTCCGCGTCTTTTTGCTCGTTCTCCTACGGCACCGCGCTCGCAGTCTAATACACGAACTCCGTCAACACCACTCGCCAAAAGCAAATCCGCATCCCACCTCGCTGCTACTGGAACACGAAAAGCTCGCTCAGGCCGCGCAACGCCCAAACGCCCCAAAGATGACATGAGCTTCAGCATGCGCCATCGCAATGATAGCGATTGGTTGCTCCGAACAGGCGCGCTCATGAGCTCCGAAGCTCGCGAGTCTAAGGGTCAGACATGGCTTATCTCGCGTCAGAGCTCAACTAGCCTTGGGGGAATGGACCCCGAGGAGGATGCCTTCGAGAATGAGCTGGCCCGTGAACGCGAGCTTACGAGTCGCCATGCCAGCCGACGTGGTAGCGTTGCTCCAATTGAAGAGGATGCATCTCCATATGCTAGTCGCTTTCCCAGCCGCACTCACAGTCGCTCTCATAGCTTGACCCGGCCCCGGAGTCTACTTCATTCTCCTCTCGAACTATCGACAGCCGCAGAAGGATCTTACTTCCCCCATCAAGAGGTCAACAATGACCTCCCCGGTCCCGATTTTGTCAATCTCGACGAAAAGCTGGAGGAGCTTGAGCAAGATGCGTCACAAGATGATGAGGCCACCGTACGGCGACTTGTTAGAAAAGGCCAAGCAGGCACAGGCACCTGGTTTGGCAGCGTCTGGTCCCTTTTCTCAGTAGAAGAAGATGACGAGGATTCGGATGAGGACAGTGATGAGACACCACGAGACAACGAATCTCAACTTGGCCAATCTCGCAGCTGGTCGTCCCGCAATTTAGCAGGCATATCAACTGTCCCAGAAGAACCCGTGCCTCCTCCAAAGGCTGACGAAGGCGGTTGGAAGGATGCAGCCTGGTTGTTGAGCGTGGCCACGAAGGTGATGTTCTAGATAGAGTCAGTTGCTCTTAACCAAGACGATAAACCGTGCCGTTATGATTATACAAGTGGTAAAGGAACCAATCTAGTAAAGTAAAGAGAATGGACAAAGAGCGGAATATGTTAATAGTGTTTTTCTGATTTATATAGCCTCGGTTTTACATCCGGAAGCAGACTTTCCGAGATAGATACTCTGATTTTTTTTTATTTGCCTTTCTTGCATCCGAGTCGCGTATGATGCTGGAACCAGACGCTTCTTTCCAGCCGCATATCATCTAGAATGCTTCTCGAATAAAACATGGTATTTCCAATCATATTCTATCCCAGGATGTGCTTCCTTGGCTCCAACCTCGGCGCCGTGCATTGCTGGGCCGGCGCGGGGTCCGTTCACCGCCCCACTCCCCGTTCCGCATCCCGGGGGGGTCAGTGTCAACTGACAGACAAAGTGGCCCGTCCAGAGTCAATTTCACTGCATCCCGACCAGCTGCCACGTCACTTTGGTTTCTTGTTTTTTTGTATAACGTGTACTGCTTACGCGCACACTGTTACGGCTCGAGCCCAAGCGGATGCAAATAAGAAAAAAGAGAAAGAAATACACACCGCAATCGTTCGGCTAAGGCGCAAGAGCTGAGTAGAACAAGCCAAAACCGGTTTGTGGGGAGTTATCACCTCGCAGGAGGATGGGATGTGCTGCGGGCCTCGAATGGGGTCGTTCCGCGCGGGAATAATGGCAGGGTCTTGCAGATTAGCTTGGTGTGAGATATGTCACCCATCAAGCTTCGTTAGCAGTGGTGTATGTATGCGACTCGTGGATGTGGCAGTTGAGGCGCTCAGCTGAAGCTTTCTTATCGAATTTGGTTACTGCTGATTCGACTATCTATGGTGTGGATAACGTTGCGCGGAATGGAAGCAACAAGATTCCGCCGAATTTCCTCCTCTGAAAAGTATAGGTTCAGATAGATAATAGCCGTGCATCAGAAAATCGTCAGTTTTGCTAAGCAGTCGGAGTAATGGTTTGCGGTGAGGTCCAATATGGTGGGTACCAATCGCAACGACGGCCCAATATCAAAAGTATCAATCAAAGCATGGATCATTTGATAAGATCCTGTATTTAAGTTGGAGCATAATTAATGCCCCTCCTAATGACAGGTGGGTTTTTAGCCGGCAGTTAACTCAACCCAGGTGTTTGCCAGCCAAGTTCTGTACTATGTATACAACTCACAAGAGTCAAGGGCCTTGCCTACTAAGTCAGCCAAGCCGTTCGACGAACAGTTAGCACACTAGGAATAGGAGAAAACGGATCCTAAGCTTAGGATACGAAAAACAAATAGCCCAAGAGCTGGGTGGAAATGGAATAAAGTGACTGAGTTATTGTTCCATAGGCAAGTAGAATCGAGTTTTCTGCAACCCCGAGGGCACGGCACGGCAAGTATGTAAAGAGCTGGACCAGCTGCTAGACCGTTGATGCTTAAGCCCCGCCATCAGTCATGACATGACTATGACCGTGATCATGACCGTGCACGAGGGGCAGCAAGCAAATTGAGGGGTGCTAAATGAGATTGATCAACGGACCCTGCAGGGACCCGACCCGATATTGGCGTAGCGAGAACAACCCAAGTAGCCAAGCCAAGCCACAAGTCAACAAGTAGAAAGGAAACATGATGGAGAAAATGCCGCACTGAACACCTCTGCGGTGGCTGGTGTAAGAGACAGCATTAACTTTCATGTTGCAGTGTCGGAGGGGTTCGTTGCGTTGTCTGGGGCCAATTTCTTCGACGGGTGGGCCAGCGGACATAGGACGGCGTGCATGTCATTCTAAGCTTCTGAATGCCTGCAGGAGCTTGCTTTCCCAAAAGTTGGAATCTTTGTTAGAAAGCTCTAGTACTCTGTACCCGCGGCCGAGATGCCGATCGTATCCTATCTGAGCAAAAAACCAAGAGTTGGGCCGGTGGACCGGTGACTCGGTGAACGTTGCGACTTGTCTCAACGGAGTCCCTGACAATGTAGCTCTTTGCCTGGGACGAGGTGAGGCATCGTCGTCGAGACACCGCAAGTAATCAGCTTCATTAAAAAGTCTTTCGGCCGAGAAATGTTAGGCATCAGGAAAGGGACGTTGGCACGAGGTGGGCTATCAGGTCAGGGCTGACAAGCGAGTGGAGGAAGACCGGGTACAGGCGATGTCGGATTTCCTCAGCCTCGGGTGACGGTTTCCCGGACCCCGGAAACGCACCGCACCGGAAGATTTATCTTTTGACTTTCATGGAGCCCATCACTAATAACCGTTCTCCTGGAAATCACGAGACTCTCGACTCTGGAGTCCCCCGTATGCCGTCATTATGTACGGTACTGTCAGCATAGGCTAGAGAAGGTCATCGTATGAAACGTCTCTTTGTCTTGGACCCCAGATATAGGCTGAAGAAATCGTCCCTCTTCATCGTCGGATCTGGATTTGGCTCATTTTGTGGTGCATTGTCGCCGTGGACTAGCGGAATAGGTAACGTTAAGGCTCAAGTATTCTGCGCTAGGCGGACGCGGTTCTGAGTCCCGGAGAACGAGAACAATAAGGCGGGCGACTTTCTAATTCTAATAGAGAGGTTGGATACCTGGGCGAGAAAGTTTCGATCGTGTGCCGAGTCAGCGATGTCAAGGAACGTCTGTGCTATTAAGTTATCGCGTGGCACAAACATGGATGGCACTGACCTGACCTGAGGAGGAAGAGAGCAGAGCAGAAAGAGATTCAATATCAAGAACCAACAGCAACAAAGGGAACTGAGAGTGACTGAGTTAATGGATGAATGGTAGGATGACGGGCGATCTTTTGCGATTTAGGGAATGGTGTCTCCAATGGAAGCTTTGGAATCTAGGCCTTCTGTTTCTCGACGAAATGGAACCAAATGATGCAAGAGCTGTCCCTTCCCCAATTTTTCTTACTCTTTTCTTCTCTTTTTAGTGGACTCTTGTACAAAACACCGACGTAATCGGCAGGGCACCTCCAGGCTGGACTGGGACCGGGCCCTTGCGACTGGGAGGGACGGGGACTAGAACTAGGACTGGGGGGTTTTACCTTCTGAAGTGCACCTAGGAATTCAACAAGTGATAGTCGTCCATCACAAAGAGGAAGTTTTCCTCCTTTCCTCACCCTGTCATCCTCTCTTTTATCTCTACCTCTTGTTCTTTTACCTAAAACTCATTGCAGGTCTCCTCAACAGCTATCCTGTACCCTGTACCCGACTCTGCTGGTGCTCTCCAACGCTATATGCAGCCACTGTCGTCAGTTGTACCAGGATAACACTCCTCGGGATCTCCCGCAGAACGTCAGTGTTAGATCACAACTCGACAGAACCTACGCTCACACTTTCAACCAAACGCGCTGAGTCGGTATTCACAAGCGCGAAGAGATACGACCCAAAGATCCTAGAATAAAAAAAAAAAGAAAAGGAAGAAAAGAAGAAAGGGAATATCGATAGGGATATTCTTATCTGGACATTTACGCCCTATCTATATCTGACACCCTAATACCAGACAGAGGCTTCGCAGTCTGGTCGCCCTGCCTCGTGCTCATTATTCATACCTAGGTAAGGAGAAATGTTCATCTATTTATGCACCTTTCGTCTTTTTTCTTCTCGTTGATCCTCTTCCTCTATGTCTCTCTTTGTCTCTCGAAAATTGGATATTGGTACTGTATGTCTCTCGCCTACATACTACTGAGGTCCATACTGTTTTATTAGCACCCGGGTAGAGGTCAGGTCGCCTAAATTTTCGTCGTTTTTCCGCACTAAACACCATCCCCCACTCCCCTTGACGTGCCGTCTCCCAGTTTTAGATGGATGAACGGTGTTGGATTCGACGCCTTGCATTTCTAGAGCGGCTCAACCCCACTCACAATGGCTCTCTCTGTATTGTCGATTGTACTGTTGTTCCTATCCATTTCCATATCCATTCTAGTTATGGATGGACCTGGACAACGCGACCCTCACTCTCCATCGTTAGCCCCTCACCTTTGAGGTTTAACTGCCCACATACCAGCAGCCGATATCACACACTTCTTAACCGCCGCCTTCTGGCTAAGCCATATCACTCGAGCCATTATTTTGCTCTGCCTTGCTCTGTTTTTTTTTACTTTGCTTTACTTGGTTTGCGCTGCTGAGCTGTGCTCTATCCTGCCTTTTCCTTCACTACACGTCTTCCTACCTACTACCTAGCTCTCCTCACGTATATCGTCATCGCACGGACAGCTGCTGCTCCCGCAAACTCAAAAAAAAAAGAGAGAGATCCCAATCCAGCATCAGGTACAAAACCAAACTTTTGGATCAGCCTGCGTAACGGCTACTCGCCAGCACCCCCTATTGTTGTTGTTTCCTGCTGTTTCTACTCCTATCGCCACTACTGCTATCTACCTGCTGGAGAGAAGCAAGCGTCACTTCAGCTCCATAGGTAGTTTCGCTTTCTCGGGCTGCGACTTGAGACCCTTAGCCAGCCACTCCATTCACGGTCATCTTGCCTTGTTCCCTTCCCCTCGGGCCAAGCTTCCACAAAACGTCCCGCTCCAGCTTTACCACCTTCAACCTCCAAAAAGAACACCCTCTATTTGTTCCTTTTTTCCAGCAGCTCTGGCACTGGCTTTGGGTTCTTGTCTTGTTGTTTTTTTATTTGCGCATCATTCATTATTTCTTTTCTTTGAGTCGAGTCTCTAATACTTCCACAGCTTAGGTGTCACCATCTCCTCCCTCCGACCTGTCACTTTCGCCGGCCCCACGCTGCTACCCGGAGCTGTTCAGCAACGCCTCTCTTCATTACGTCCAGTACCTTCGCCACGAGATCATAGACACATATCATATCCGAAATGTCGCCAGCTGAGAAAAAGGTGGGCTTTATACTTTATACTGGCTGCGCATCGGCTCGAACATGCTCACTAATGCCTCCCGCCCACAGAGCGAGCCCGTCGAAGATGTCGACTTCGGCGATAACATCGACATGAACACTTTCGAACAAATTCTGGAGATGGATGAACCAGGCGATTACGAGTTCAGCCAATCCATTGTATTCGGCTTTTTCGAACAGGCAGAAGAGACCTTTGGACAAATTGAGGAAGCACTGTGAGTAGGATTCAACAAACATTAGCCCAGGAATACTCTGTCTTTGGTGCCTGGAAGAAGAACTTAGACTGACAATCGCCTTTTTTACGGTTCTAACAGGGAAGAGAAAGATCTCGAGAAGTTGTCATCTCTTGGTCACTTTCTCAAGGGTTCATCGGCGACACTAGGACTCGTCAAGCTCAGGGACGCATGTGAAGCGATCCAGCGATACGGCAAGAATGAGAACTTGGACGGCTCTGAACTAAAGGACGACGAGAAGTGCCTAGGTCTCATTCGAGATTATTTCACGGCTGTCAAGAAAGACTACGACGTGGTAGAAAAGCTCCTGCAGCAGTACTACGAACAGAAGGAATAAAGCAGTCACGCCACTCAAATAATGCCTCGGATCAAGTCGATAAGTTCACTCGAATCAGGACCAGTCCTCTCGATGGTGTAAAAGCCTACAGGGAGGCTTGTCACACACCTTCGATGAGGGACATTTTCTTTTCATCAAATAGTTGTTGTGTTTAGGTATATTCAGGGATGGAAGAGGCCGGGTTCATCGAAGCAGATACCCCAGGCCTTGAAAGGCTTGAGGCTTAGAGAACGACCCGTCAGGTCAATCATATTCAGGGTGTTACGAGGAAGTGAGGAACGACATACCATTTCACTCCTCTTTGAATTGAAAAGCCTATTTGAAGATCCATGATGAAGAAGAGACGACTTGTAGATAGACTTGACAAAGTATGGAATTGGTACAAAAAAGAACACGTCCGCGAATTAACCTGTTGATTCGATTTCTGGATAAACGACCATCACTTTATGAGGCCAATTCCTTTACATTCCTTTTCCCCATCTCGATGATGTGGCACTCCTTGATTGCCGAATCCTTACCAGCATGATCGATCTGATACGTTTCCCAAAAGCTCTGACATTGGTGGGGTAATCTTGACGCACGTTAAAGTACTGGCAATCTACACAATCAGCCGATACGAAGACCTGACATCATCGAGGTGTTACGAGCCAACGTCAGATAGGTTACACACAGCGTGTTAGTTATGTTCCACAACCGCTACTCTATCGCGTGGCAGGGCGTGCGAGTCTTTTATACTCGTGCCCTCAGCGCGCTGGAGTGCTTACCAGAAATATACCAGAACGAGATTGGCTTGCTAACTTGACCAGTTGACTAGGGAATATTGAATTATACACCAAAGATACTCCTAAACGTCTACGAGTAGTCACTTGTCGAAAGGACAATCTGGGGTTGAGACAACTACTTTCCTACAAGAAAATTCAACAAGCGGAAACATGCCACCCAAACCAGTCAGGGCGTCCCCAACGCATTTCGTGTGCATTTCCCTGGCCGGGCCACAGCTCGCCAGAACCATGGCTGCTTTCCGTACAGAAGTCACCAATCCAGCCAGCTTTGGCATTCCTCCAACAGCAGTGCGCCCTGTCGGCACGATGCATCTGACGCTTGGTGTCATGAGCCTCAAGGACGAGGGCGTCCAACAAGCAACCGAAGTACTCAAAGGTCTAAAATTGAGTGAGTTCCTTGCAAGTGCCAGGGCTGGGACATCGTCGACTGAAGAGCGGCCTTCGATAACACTCAAGGGCCTACATGCTATGCAATCACCGGCAAAAACATCAGTGCTGTACGCCGCTCCTGTTGATACAGACGGGATTCTTTACAAGTTCTGCGAGCAGATCAAGGCTACTTTCCAAGATGCTGGACTGATGGCCAAGGAAGACAGACCATTGCTACTACATGCAACTGTCATCAACACCATCTATGTCAAGGATGACCGAGGAAGGAGAATTCGAGATAGGTTGACACTCGATGCGAGGGACATGGTCAGCCTCTATGATGACTACGTTTGGCTGGAGGATATGCCTCTAGACAGAGTTACATTATGTCGAATGGGCGCAAAGAAGATTGAGGGAACAGATGATGAGGCGTATGAAGTAGAGGCTGAAATTGAGTTTTAGCGGAAGCCTAGAGAGTTCAAATCATATATCTTGTTACGAACATCGTGGCTAAAGTCTTGGCTTAGGGAAGCCTAGAGACGAGTTTCGTACCAGGCTGCTAGATTACCCTGACAGAGAAGGAGACTTATCATATATCATGATAAATTACCTCGAGACGAAACACGAGTGGTTGTGGATAAGGCAGACGTTTTATCTCTTCGTATTTGATAGTGGATTACCAACCATTTATCATAAGAATTGGGGGCTGACAGAGCAATTGAGGGTATCTATTTGGAATCAATGAATAGGCAGCAATTTTCTAAATGAATAGGGATCACTTTTGATTTAGCACAGGAATTTTATTCTCTTATTTGAAATACAGCATAGTGGACAATTGGCTCCGTGGTATGGAATCTCGTAACCATAGACCCCAGTCGCCTCGTTCGATATCAGCCCTGGGTGTGGTACAGACGTTGTTATAAACTCAGAATTAGCGCACACTTCAGTGGTCGGCCGCCTAAAGTCCTTAATCAACTGTCCCCTCTAGGCATCAAAATACAAGAACCAACGTCATCAACATAAGTCTCCAACGTCTTTCCACACGATCAGCCAGCTTCGATAGAACTTCCACCGCACTTGATGCCAGAAACAATGCGGAAACAGGATCGCCTATCCTCGGACCCCACGACTTGACGATCCGATCCTCTGCAGTGGAGGCTATACACACACCACCGAGATCTGACAGCTCCGCCTCGTTACCGCCATGAACACTTCTGAAAAGCGCCGTCCAGGCACCGGGAACCCGTCTGCCCATACGTTGCGAACTGGCGTCTCGAACAACAACCGAACCAGCATGCCTGCCATGCCTCCAAAAGTTGCTATGGCTGCCAGCACCAACGCGACCCCCGACGAGACCCATGAGACGAGCAGTAACAGCGGTGGTGCCCCGCTCAAAGAGAAGGAGGGCACATCTACAGGGACGAACAGCACGAAGGAAAAGGACCGCGACAAGGAGCGCAAAGAACGGAGGGAGAAGAAGGAAAAGGAGCGTGGACTCGAGGCTGCCCTGAAAGAGAAGGATGAGAAGATTGCGTACCTGGAGAAGGAGATGGGCATCATGGAACGCGAGTTCCACCGCGAATTGGATAAGCTGAGCCAGAACGAAAGCGAGACGGCGACGTTCTGGCAGGCGAAGCACAGTGCATTAAACCAACAATACCTACGGACGGATACGGAGCTGCGGCTATTGCGCGCCGAAGTTGAAGTACGAGAAGGCGAGCGTGAAGAGCTTCGAGAAGGCTGGGAGGTTCTGCGACGAGAGCTCAAGGAGCGAGACGACGAGATTCGAGGACTAAGAGGTCAAGTACGTGGTTTGAAAGAGTGGGTGAGCAATAGCACAAGAACAGATGGTCAAGAGTGCGACGAGGTATTCGGTGACGGAATGGCGCGGTTAGGCAACGGTCTTCAGAATTGGGTCATTGTTAACTTCCGCAAAGCCAAGATAAGTGAGTGGCTCTGCCTCTGGTCGAAAGAACGAGGTACTAACACCTGGCAGATCTGGAGAGCTTGGACGAGGCAACGTTGGCAGAGATCAGCGAGCTTGTACCCATGTATGAGGAGCTTGCGTCAACACACAAGGTTTACCTCTTGCAATCTGTTGTATCCAGGATATTAGTCGAGATGGTGTTTGATGCCTACTTTGTGGGCCTGACAGAAGAGCAAACGCAACAATTTCGGCAACTAGAAAAGCTGTTGTCTTCATATGGTATGCATCTCGTTACTAGCTACCACGATCACTCGCTAACTCTTGCAGCCGACTCTGACGAAGCCATCAACCAATGGCGGTCCTCTACTCTATCTCTCCTCCGCCGAGATTCATCTTCTCTAAAAGAATCAACATCCTCCGTCACTGAAGCCATCTTGACGCGAATAACCCGTCTTCTCGATGCCCTGTGCGGCACGTCTCCTTCAGAAGCCCGAGATAGTGGGTTGCGGGTTCTTGTCAACAACTCGATCGAGCTCGCGCGGCTCGTTGCCGTTCAGAAAGCTGTTCTGCGCGTGAACATGCCCACAGTGTTACCGCATCAAAGAATCATGTTCGAACCTGAAACGATGGAAGATCTAGGCGGAGAGGACGAAGAGTCACTGACGGGTAGAGAAATCTGCTGTGTTGCGTTTCCGGGGGTGATAAAACATGGCGATGAGCATGGAGGGCATCTACAATACCGGAATGTTATACTCAAGGCGAGGGTGCTATGTAGCCCTGAGCAATAGGACACCTGCTTAAGCGTCCTCGAACCTTCAGACTCGCCGATAGACGTTGGGTTGACTTAACCAATGTCATAGTTGGAGGCATTTGGTATTTAGCCAAGTCGCCTTTTATATACTACTCAGCGAGTAGTCAGGCACAAGATCACGGAGGAATTTACATCACAATTATATAACACAAACTATATATAAACACTCATCTGAGTGTGGTAGATGGGAATAGTCCAAACAGTTTGAGAGTACTGTACATTAATGAATTACGAGAGCATTTCTACATACATCCTTGAGATGACCCTGAAAGTCAGGACAGTGTGGCCCGCATTAGAGAATCTTTTCTATATGGCAGGTCCATAAATCTTGAGAAACATCACTCATATAGCAACCATGCAGCTTAGATGAACGACAGATATTTCCCATTCGCCTCCGCTATGACAAAATCCCGACTAAAACTACCAAAAACCCTAAGTACGAGAATATCAATAACCATACCGACATGCATCGTTTAAACAATCTCGCATAAACCTCATCCCAGGCATTATCTCCGTAAGCATAATGGACCGCATCGGACGATCTAGACATGATAGAATATGTATACTTGAACAAACGAGTAGCAAGACTAGGCACCGTTTGGCTGTTCCGGCCCCTTACCATCGTCGTCGCCGTCCTTCGGTGGTGGGGGTGGAGGTTCGTCTCCTGCTGCTGCTGCTGCTGCCGCCGCAGCTTCTTCCTCGGCTATCATTTGCCTTAGGAACTCAGCTTCCTCTTCGTCCATCTCGTCTTGAATCGCCTGGCCGTCCGTCTCCTCCTCGCCGATTGGGTTCTCGGGAATGATGCCATTTTGGCGTTGCCAAACCTCTCGTCTGATACGATCGTCCTTGGCTTTGCGCGCTCGCTCAACCTCCTCAAACCCGCCAGACTTCTTGAGCTTGCCATCCGCGACGAAGTTGATGATTTCGCGATGCATAGGATTGATGTTTCGTGTCGCAAGCTCCTTCTGGCGTAGCTTTTCGGCACGCTCGATAGCTTCAAGACGATCTTCGTGATTTGGCTGCAAAGCTCTCACTTCACCGAGAACACCCTCCTTTGCCGCACTCTGATCAGTACTGTTGCCGAGGTTGATGAGGCCTTTTGAGAATTGTCGAGCGTTTCCAGCACTGGCACCAGTGCCGTTGTCCTTCATCTGTTCCTTGGTTGCCTGTTCCACCAGGGTGAATGTCTCCGAAGCCTTTTCCAAATCATCTCGGAGATCAACCAAAAGATCCTCCATAAGGCGAAGCTCGTCACGGCCCTGGCACACGTCCTCTAGTTCCTTCTCCCAGATCTTGGTCCAGATGGGCTTCTCTTGAGTCATGTATTCTTCCATTCTCTTCAGTTCCTTGCTCAACGTCGAGATATCCTTGCCAACGGAATCCAATTGTCTTGGTAGCGGTCGGACACCACGGTGCACCACGTCCTTACGCAGGTCCTCAATAAGATCCTGGAGATCGTCCACTTTACCAACCAATCGATCAGAGTCGCTGTTGAGTTGTTTGCGCCCGTTGGTGACGTATGAGTAGCCGGCGTCGCCCTCGATATCGGGAATAGCAGCCTTGGCTGTGGCGATCTTGACGTTGGCCGCTTTGCTGCGAATAGTAGCCATGGAACCTTGAATGTCGGCTTGGAAATTAGAATAGGTTTGACGCATAATAGCCAGATCCTGCCTGAGGCTCTTCAATTCTCCGAGGTGACTGTTATTCAACTTTCGTCCGGAGGTAAATTGGGTCTTTCCTCCATCGGTTGAGGTGGCTGTCGATGGTGGTGATAGTGCAATTCGAGCCATCTCGTTTGCTGCTTCTTGCTGTCGGTCCGATACTCGTTGAATGGCCGCTGCTTGGTCGGTTACTGTTTGTTTAACGTCGCGGACAATCTCGGTCAAAGAAGCAATCCCGTCATCTATATGCCTCTTGACCTCGTCCAGAGCCTCCACGTTGAGAACAAGTACAGTCCGATCCTTTACATCGGCGAGGTCCTCTAGTTCATGTCGTACACCAGATATAGGATCTTGAATATAGATTTCGGGAAGATCCGCGCCATTGTGTTGTGTGTTCCAAGAGAACTTCTCAATGAAAGCGAGTTGCAGTCGCCCGATTGTGAGCTCAGCTCTACCCTCCGGCAAAACAAACTTCTTCACCTTAGACTTGTACTGGAGGAACAAGGTCAGATCTTTCGAGGGTGTTGGAGGTGGAGAATCTTGGAAGTATGATGTTGCCGCAGGCTTTGGTGGCGGCGTAGGCGCAACTGCGGGCTCGGGCTTGGACTTTTCAGTCCTGGGTGTTTCAGGCGCATTACCATCGTCCTGAAAGAACATAGGGTCCGTAGGAGGCCCGCTAAGTGTCGCACTGGCAGCATATGCTTCGTCTGGAGTCTGAGGCACGGGGCTGTCTTTTTTGGCAGGCAGTTCTGCTGCAGGAGTTTCTTCGGAAACCTTGTTAGGTATCCTAACAGGAGAGTCCTCGGCAGTGTTTGCTCGCATGGATTGGCTCGAGTTATTGCGGTTGTGCCGGATAGATTGTCGGCCCTGCACAGCGCGCAACGATTCCCGAACCTCCTTTCTTCCTCTATTAGGAATAGGTGAATTTTGTGGAGGCAAAATTGGAACACCATTGGCACCTCCTAAATGCTTGGATATTTGATATTGAGAGTACCGACGTGAAGCTCGTCGTTCCAAGTCTCCACCCTTCTGCAGAGCTGCGAGAGCACTTGAAGTATTGTCAGGGGGAGGTGGAGGAGGAGGAGGAAATGAATCGATATTGAGTTCTCCTCCCAGAGGTCCAGAAGGTGCAGAAGGCCCTGTAGGGATTGAGTTCTCGCCTTCGGGATAAGGCGGCACCACTGGCATGTTCTGCATCGTGTTGCTAGAGAGTGAAGACTGTTCTGATATCGCGGACACTCGAGACGATTCACGCTGAGCATTGAAGCGGCGTGGAGATCGGTTCGTACTACCACTCGACGGCGGCAGAGTTTCAGTCGGTTGCCCTTCAGATTGAGGTTGGAAACCATTCTCTAGACCCTCCTCCAACATGTTGGTGAGCCCGCTGTTGCCACTGCCCACAGTGCTAACGCTGGTTGCTCTATCGGGGGGTGCATGGCCGTCGCGATCTCGAGCTTGCTTCTGACGCAGCTTCTGTTGTTTGCGCTTTAGGCCGTGTAACAAATTAATAATTATGTCCCGGATCCTGGGCAAATATTTCTCTAAACTCTCAGCGCTGGCCTCTTGACTCAGCGTCGCCTCCAGAATATGTCGCAACGAATCGGGGACGTTTCCTAAATCAGATGTGTCAACATGAATGGCAGTGAATGCGCGACAAGCCATGTTAAACTCGTAGCCCAGGCGCACATAGACATCCGACACCTGGCTGTCCGTGGCTTGTCCGCGCGACCATTGTGTCAGGGTTTCCAGAAGCTGTTTTGTTGCAACAAGGAGATGCGTAACGCTCTTTTCGATTTGTGATAGAGGCATATTCGAACCGCTACCAGAACCCTAGAGGACGAAGGCGTCAGCATCTTGGTTGCAGTCGGGCTCGGGCAGACGTGGGGCGAGCAGGGCTCGGCAGGGGCACAATCTCGCCCACGTTGCGAATTATATACTCACTTCACGATTCATCCTTCGAGAGCCGGTGGACTGTACAGATCTCGCCGAGGCGCTCGAGGCTCGAGCCTGTAGCGCTGGTGAGATGGACCGAACAGGAACATTGGGTGGTGGTCCAGGCTCAGCGCCAGGCGAACGGCGATGGGCAAAGGCGCGTTGGGAACCGGATGAGGGAGCTTGCATGTCGGCTTATGTTTGTGATATCTTTATGCTCGTAGTATGAAATATGTCGTCGGTGGGAGTCGGAGGGAGAGACAGCCTCCGTCGAGGACGATAATATGGAGATTAAGCGCGGAGGCAATTGCTTAATGATCGGATTTCGGAGGCCTTCGAGGGGCAAGAGGCATCATCAAAGCGAGTGAATTGTAAAGGAAATCGCAAACGTGGGTGTTGGCGTCGCAAGAAAAGGACAGAGTTGTCGATATAGCGAGAGAACCGAGGACGATCGCAGAAGAAGAGAGAGGTTGAGGTTGAGTAGAGTACAGTATGAGGGTGCAATGGATGATGATGGTGGTGGATGGATGACCTGCAACTCATCAGTGACCCAATAGCTGAAAGTGCAGTGCCCAACCTAACCTTGATCCATTCATGGCTGGGCACAGCACAACACAGCACTATAGATTGTACCCCTGCATTGCCGCACGTGCCATCACGGTGCAAACTTGAAAGCATTTACCTAACAACCATTTGGGGAGTCTAAAATCCCATGCAACGTGATATCGAATCCCATTCAGAACACGACAAAAGTCATCTAACTTTTTTTTAAATCGTATCTAACATCCAAAAGCCGTTGAGGCGATGGATTCTTTGGAATGTCCTCAGCAAATGGAGCCAAACCCTTTTTGTTGTCGCAGTAGTTAATCTTGAGGATGAATTCCAAGCCCACAGCTATTTTCTTAGGCATGAATCCATGAGTTTTACCTATAAGAGGTATTAATTAATTACAGAAGAACATCTCAAATCTATGCCGATATCATCCTCAATTTTCCATGCCATAACAATCGACCTGCTATATGCCGCGGGATGCGCTGTCGGCTAGGGAACGGCTTTAACGCTATGGCTGTTAAGCATTAGGCAGTCTAGGTTGTGGTTTCATGGATCTGGGGTTGGGAGGACCTTGTTTCATGGTTTCAATGACCATCGAGTCCACGTCAATTATCCTCCATATGGCGATAGCAATTCTGACAATAGACAGGCTTCCACCCAGCTGATAAGTCACTCGAATAGGTACTCATGAGCACATCATGAATTTTGGTGAACTGGCGAGGGGTAATCACTGCATATGACCTGCGAACCATCAAGATGCCCAACCCACTGACTTTAGCGTGCCAACACTCTTGCAGCAATATTATTTCTCATAAAAAGAATAGAAGTCAATTGCATAGCTAGACCTGACAGACATCCATGATAAAAAATGACTTAGATACTATCTATTAAGCTAGACTACTGGAGCAAGAAACCAAAATATAAATGTCCAGTCATTAGTGATGTACGCTAGACCATATGGATTCTCCTCTTCACTTGGATCCCAGAATGGTACTGCACGAGTCCAAATATCCACCCAGATATCAGAATCAAGGCTGATCCACTCAACAAGGAGTATAGAATTAAGGTATGGCCATGGTAGCCATCGGCGGTACAGTCGTGTTCCTAATGGAGAATCGTCCAAGTCCATTATTGAAACCTCGGGACATTGACTGTGGGCGATGCGCCAGAAGGTCGTTACAGTAAACTCGGTCAGTTCTTCGATACTCATTTTCTGAAGTCTCGTGAACATCGTCAAGCCCTGCGAGGCGAGGTAGTGGAAGTAGTTTTCCGCCTTAGACCCATAGACCACCCCATCTTCCTCGTCCACGGGATCGAACTGAAAGTGGCACATGAAGTACTCTTCTTTGTGTTCTTCATGTTTCCCCATAGTCGGTAACGAGGCTACCCTGCTGTGTACGGACTCTAGATGTCCAACAACACTCGACAGCAGCTCCTTGTATTCCTGCAGCATGTAATGCATAATACAGTAGAATCTCCCAACCGTAGTTTGATGATTCATCCCCTTGATCCATAGATGTCTGCCGAAGAACCATTCTCGAATCCATTCGTTCTCCCAATATAATAGTTGCTGCCCACGGAAGAAAGCCAAGCAATAGCCTTCCAAGTCAAAAGCCGCGTCCATAAATCGCCTTTGCTCATTCAGCGTTAGCCTTGTTGACTGTCGAGCATGGTAGAATTTATCATCAGGTTTTGTGGCCATGTTTTCCAGTGCTTGTCGCGGATATATATCAGTGATCCGCTTTGCGTCTTCGGCAAGCTCCCACATTACACAGAGTGCTGAGAGTGAGAACTTGCACAACTCGGGTGTCTTAGGTTGCTCTTCGGTACGCGACGAAACAAGCGGCCTTATCTTTGCTTGGACTTCCCTAGTATTTAGTGCCGTGAAGTCTGATTCTTGTCTCATATGGCGTAGACGTGCTGCTAGCACGAATGAAGGAAGAGCAACGTCGCCGAACGGAGCCAACATGCGGGCAACGAAGTATTTCCGATTCTTGGAGATGCAGTTCAAGGCGGTTGGGTAGGCTCTCGCAAGGGAAAGAAGATCCGAGTCGCAGTATTCCATTATTTGGAGCAGTAGCTCACAAGGAAGATCGTGTATGCAGGCCATGGTTTCGATCTGTTTTTGATGTTTTTGATGTAACAAGACGAATGGAACTTTTCACGACAGGGGCAGGAGCTTGATTAATTTATAGCTGAATACTCAACCAACATAAAGTATTGATATATTTACTTATGCTGTAAAGTTCATATTTATACCCTGGCAACCAAGGTTAAAACAATGGCCATACAGGTAACTAAAAGTAAAAAGTGTCGATACATCATCTTGAACCAATTAAAGTTCCATCCTAGGTAGATACGAAAACACTATCTGCAATAAAATCCTGGTCTGTAAGCCCACTGCTCAAACTACAGATGTCAAGCAAAGAGTATACTCCAAGAAAGCGCGGAAGTATAACAGGCTCCCCAGGTGACGCTGAGAACACACGACAACCAAATAGCTTAATCAGTTCCCTCATTCAATCCCCGTTAACTCTATTGGTAAAACAAAAATGCGTTTATTTCTTTCCCCCCTTAGGAAAAGAAAATAGAACAAACGATAAGAAGAAACCATAGAATAAGGAGATCAAGTGCTGGTAAAAATATCTTACAACATAAACTTTGGGCTTAACAAAAGAAAAGCATGTCTTGGCTAATACAGGGTAGAGGGACTGTGTCGTTCGCATCATACGCTGGCAGACCCAGGTTTTCTGCTTCCTTGAGAGTGATATCCGATGCCACGACCTTGACTTACATGGAGCGGGAACGGGGTTTACCTCTAAGTTCCTGGACCGCTCGTTGGATGAACCAAGTGGGAATTCACCGCTAAGCCGATTGATAACGATAATAGGACGCCTCACTATTTTTGGAGTCAATACCCTAAAAGGAAAGGCGACGGGAGCTGAGGGCCAACGTCATCTCCTCAAAACAACGGAAGCGTGGCACGAAGCTTCTGTCATCATTGTCAACATAGTGTCAAAGCAGCGAAGCCGGCACATGGTTGGTAGCATCAAGAGGTTCAACTGAGCGGCCGTTAAATATGGTGCAACGTTGACTTGTGGTAGTAACAACACGGGAGAGTGGCTTGCCATTCTACTCATGATACAGCCAGTACATCGAATAGGATACCTGAAATGGCTTAACGCGGCGTTCAGCAGGGCTGAACTTAGTAGCCGGCTCACCCGTCGGTGTTCAGTCGAGACTTTTAAACTCCGGTTGCGAGCCAATAGCCAATGATCTGTACTCTTTACATTGAACCCGAACCACTAGAATGAAGCAATATAGCGGTTGTGGTCGCGATAGAAGAATGCATTTAAACGGTGAAAATGCCCAGCTATCTTCAGCTGTGATCAGTCCTGTCTCTTGCATTCAACGACGCCTACCTACCTCTACTTCACCAGTAACCTCTGAACACACAATTCCAAGATGGGCAACCGAAAGATAGCAATCATTGGCGCAGGCCCAGCTGGTACGAGTCACCTAGTCAGATCTAACAACCCTTCCACTAACACACTACAGGATGCTTGTTAGCAAGGCTTCTTCATCTCGCAGGAACAGAAGTGACTGTCTTCGAAGGGGAAGCTCATCCAGATTTCCGTTCTCAAGGAGGTACTCTGGATCTACATACAGCTACGGGACTTGCAGCTCTCAAGGAAGCCCAAGTCTTTGACGAGTTTCTCAAACACGCTCGATATGATGGACAGTACATGGCCATTGTAGACAAGAATTTGGAATATCATCTCGAGCGCAACGCAGTCGGAAGATACAACAAGGTCGAAGAACGCCCCGAGATTGATCGTTCCAGTCTTCGAGAGATCTTGTCAAAGTCACTACCCGATGGTATGATCAAATGGGGCTACCATCTCAAAAAGGTTGAAGGTCGAGCCCTTGTTTTCGAGCACACCACAATCGACGGATTTGATCTCATCGTAGGCGCAGACGGCGCATGGAGCAAAGTACGAAAGGAAATCGATCCAGATCTCGTCCCAGAGTTTGCAGGCATCGGAATGCATGAGCTGGAGATCACAGACGCTGAGAACAAAGCTCCCGAGCTGCATAAGCTGGTGAACCGAGGAAGCATATTTGCCAGTACAGATGGCAACCGCACAAGCGTTCAGCAGATGGGCGACGGCAGTTTGAATATTTACTGCAGTTTTGTGACCGACAACCCAGACTGGTTCAAGCCAGAAAACTGCAGCTTCAACCCTCACGATCTGAAGGAGACGACGCAGACGTTACTCGAGACAAAGTTCAAAGATTGGGATCCTCGACTCAAACAGGCAATTGAGCTATCCAACGGCCGTTGCAACCCGCGGTCGCTTTTTATGCTTCCCGTCGGCAGCAAGTGGGAGCATAAGCAAGGTCTGACCCTCATCGGTGACGCAGCTCATCTCATGACACCTTATGCTGGTGAAGGCGTAAACCAAGCTCTTGACGATGCGATGCAGCTTGCCAAAGCCATCAATGGTGCAGTGGATAAAGATGATGAAGAACTGGACAAGGCGATCAAGAGTTTCGAAGAGGTTATGTTTGCGCGTGTTGGTCCGGTTCAGAAACTCACATGGGAATTATTGCAGGACTGGATGTATACGCCTGGAGCGCCCAAGACTGTCATGGCAAAGTCTGTAAGTAGACATGTGAAGCATCGGTTGCCATGGGTGCTTCACCCGTTGGGTGTGGCGGCTGTACATAGTTATTATTTCCTGAAGGATATGAACTTGGTTAGCTGAAGAGCATAGGCGAAGGAATTAATGGAGAATAGAATGCAAGAATGAATTACTGGTTGGAGTTCGTGGTTGGGATCATGCCGGAATCATCGGTAGTTGAATTAGCAGAGGTTAGGAAACTACTTGACTTTACGTGTAGTATAGGCTTCTTTACATGTACATCCTTGACTAGCTCCAATCCCAGAGAACCCATGTGACCGGGGGTACTGATCATCCATCATAAGAACCCCCATGTCCACGACTCTCACCATAACATAGCCTCGTGGAATTGCATTGAGGCAATCCGCACGATCGCTACGGTTACTACAACACAATAGGATGGACAGCTCCCAGGCCCCGCTCATCGCGAGCCATAGCGACGAAGATGAGGAGCTCGAATACGCAACTCAAGGGTCAGGGACTCCCATCGAAGCGGGCAAGACGGGAAGCGGGATGCCCAGCACATTTGTCCTGGCCTTGACTTTCGCTGCTGGTATCAGTGGTCTGCTTTTTGGATGTGTGTTTCCATCATTGAGTTTGATCGCAAAGGTTATGCTGACAGACAATCCCAGATGACACAGGTGTGGTATCCGCTACCCTCGTTTCGATAGGAACCTCGCTCTCGAACCGCGAATTAACCTCGATGGACAAATCGATCATTACTTCTTCCACGTCGCTATTCGCCCTTATCATATCACCATTTTCATCCGTTCTAGCCGACCGTCTCGGACGCAAACACGTTATCCTCTACGCCGACATACTCTTCATCGCGGGCGCTCTACTACAAGCATGGAGTTCTACGGTTCCAGTCATGGTCGCGGGACGATGCATTATCGGCGCGGGAGTCGGTGCTGCTAGTTTCGTTGTGCCGCTCTACATTGCTGAGGTAGCGCCAGCTGCGCATCGAGGGCGCTTGGTGACGCTAAACATCATGTTTATTACCTTGGGCCAGGTAATTGCGTATATTGTCGGATGGGCTTTCTCGACATATGGTTCTCAAGCGACGGGATGGCGGTGGATGGTTGGTTTGGGTGCGCTGCCAGCGATTCTACAGGGAGGCATGATTGCCTTTATGCCCGAGACACCGCGATGGCTGGTCAAGGTTGGTAGATCGAACACGGCCAAGGAAGTTATTCGACGGGTGAACGGCGATTCGTTGCAGCACAATGCAGATGCAGTCATCAAGGAGATTGAACTCGAAGTACGAGAAGAGCATGAGGCGCAACGATTGCGTGATCATCAGGCATCTGGCCGGTGGAAGTGGCTAGGTGGATGGGAAACTCTTGTTAGCGAAGGGAGAAACCGCAGAGCTTTGGCTATTGCGTGCCTACTTCAAGGGCTGCAACAGCTTTGCGGCTTTGTAAGTGATCAGACGGACTACGCTTGCTACAAGAGGCTAACTACTTTGCAGAATTCACTGATGTACTTCTCTGCGACCATCTTTACAGTTATTGGCTTCCAAAGCCCTACGCTTACCTCGATGGTAGTCGCCGTTACGAACTTCCTCGGGACAGTCGCTGCGTTGGGACTCGTGGATCGCATCGGCCGGAGGAGAGTGCTACTATACTCGATACCATTTATGATCGTTGGTCTGTTGCTCTCGGCATATGGCTTCTCATTCCTTTCGTTGGCAGCAGGAGTCAACACAACCCCCGACGAACCTCCCGCCACAGCAGGACACGAGATGGCGGCCCTCACCATCCTTGTGAGTATCATGGTGTACGTTGCAGCGTACGCGTTAGGTCTCGGCAACGTCCCCTGGATGCAAAGCGAGTTGTTCCCATTGGCGGTTCGATCGCTGGGTAGCGGTGTGGCGACGGTGACTAGCTGGGCCGCCAATTTCGTTGTGGGTTTGACGTTCCTGCCATTGATGGACCTGCTGAGCCCTTCTTGGACATTCGTTTTGTATGCGATTGTATGCGGTGGTGGATATTTATTGGTTTGGCGCATCTATCCTGAGACGGCGGGGTTGAGTCTTGAAGAAGCAACAGCTCTACTAGACGACGGTTGGGGTGTACGATAATGATTCCTTATTTAGAACATAGATATCATGACATTAGAGATACTGTTATCTGTCAACTTGGCATCGAAATGATAAGAATATTTGTTTCCTTGGTAGTAGGATCGAGAGTGTTCCGTGGGTAACAAGACGGAGATTCGGCGAAGTGATAAACGGCTTATGCGCGGCAAGTCGCGGCTTGTTAACCAAGTAAATAAACAGAAACACAGACAGGAAAAAAAAAAAAAAAGCTTCAACAAAAAACCCGAAAAGCAAGTACTACGGGAATTGGAAATGGGAATCGCTGTGGCCGAAGGAGTTACATCACCGTGCATGTCTAAGCTTCTTCGAGAAGCTTAAAGGTGGGACCACTCGGGCATCACGCTCGGCCGGCTCCCTCCATTGGTCGGGGACCTTTTGGTGATTTGCGCGACGAAGCGAAATACCATGCGTGTAAGATAAGGGAGGATGGTTTCAATTTGATGGTGGTGAGTCAGTAAAGAAAATCTGACTTTTGTAGCAAAGGAAACCCGCAGGCTTTACGATAATGAGACAACACTACAGGGGGACTATTCAACGGTTAGACAGGTGACAAAAGACATTGGGTTCATGCTGGATCCATGGTAATAACCGTTCAGGGGCATATTCTGAATAAACGAGATGGTCCATGCTGAAGAGGAATCTTGAATCTCTCACTCATCCATTCATTCATTACGACGATGGATCTAGGGGAACGGCGGGGACTAACGTTAGTATCAGGGGGGGAAGCATGGCATGGTATGGGAACCTTTGAAGCCCAACCTACCACTATGAATTGGGGAAAAAAATACGGAGTAATCGATTGGAATTTTGATAGATTGTCATCCATGCACCTGCACGGCAACTCGGCCCCGTTGACACTCGAGACATACGGCCGAGAGTGATTAATTTGCTTACCAAGTGCATGCATGAGTGTATAACATCAGTAAGCTGGCTGCATTGAACAAAAAGTGATCAATAATCCAGCCCAGATTGCGGATATAGCGTCTGTCACTCGGATATAGGATTCAGCTTTGCAGTTTTTGTTTTGTTATTCACTGCAATCCAGTGCTCGGACCTTCTATATCTACCCTGGCCTAGCCTAGCCTAGGTAGCCTGTACGGCGCCGTGCCGAGCGTGGGTGCCGAAGAATGAGTGGATCTCTCTTCCGAAGCAAAGATTTTTTTTCTTCCCTTTCCTTACCAAACTTGCCAGGGTTTGTCTTGTTCTCGACTGACTTTGGGCTCGTTCCTCGGTGGTAAGTTTAGTAATGAATGGATCTCTGGTTCCATTTTCTCGGCCCCGAGAGATTGGATTGACACTAGGACCTGGGTGGATTGGACTTGTCAGTCATTACTTATACATGGCATCACCCCTTGATCATCATCGCCTTTCTGTTTCTTGATGATATATATATATCCTTATTTTCCTCTAGTTTTCTTAGAGAACAAACAAAAAGAGACTGTTTTCCATCAGTGTATTAATTTGAGTCAATTCCTTTCTCTTTCATCCCTGTCTGACTCGGACTGTCCAAAACGAACGTCTGACTGCTTGACTTGACCCTTTTCGTATTGGTTAGCGTCGCGATTGAACCCGTCCGTCTCTCGCCTTTTGCCGATTGAACCAGCCCATCATCGGACTCTAGCGTCATAGTTAGCTGCACTGCAGCTCACATCGGGCAAGAACTGGAAGAGGACTGAAGGTTATATACTGGACATATTCCGCACACGTCCCGTTCTTTTTCTCTTTGGTCTGCAATATCACTTCGCATTGGCATTGCGATTCTTTCCCGATATTTCTTTCTACTTGACTAAACCTCAGAAGTTACATCAACGATGTCCGAAAACATCGTGGATCGGGAGCTGTTAGAGGCAGAGCGCGCAGCCTCTCCTCAGCGCTACCAACAGCGCGACAGTGCTGAAATCGAGCGAGTCATCTCCGCTTCCACCGTCTCATCCTCCTCCTCCGAGAACTCAGCTCGTCGACGAAGCCGATCCATCGGCCAGTACAACAGCATCAGCCGCATCTCAACACAAAACGACCTCGAGCGCCATCCCACCGAACTCAGTCGAATCCAAACCGCCCGCAGCCAGCACAATGCCACCGTTGGAGGCAGTCTGCGCTCGCGCACTGCTTCGCGCGCATCCAGGAAGCCTCTCCCCAACTTTGGCGCTGGAAAGCCTTATCCGCCTCCCTTGCCTGAGCAGGAGCAGTATGTTGTCGAGTTTGACGGGCCCAATGATCCCATGCACTCGCAGAATTGGCCTTTGAAGAAGAAGCTCATCACTGCCGCCGTTTTGGGTTTCACTACTATGACGTCTGCCTTCACATCCTCCATTTTCTCTGCTGCTACCATGGTTGTCGCTGCAGAGTACGATGTGGGAAATGAGGTTGGTTTGTTGGGAACTACCTTCTACGTTCTTGGTTTTGCTTTTGGACCTTCGCTCTGGGCTCCTCTGTCTGAGTTGCGTGGACGTCGTCTGCCGATTCTCATCTCTGTCTTTGGTTTCTCCATTTTCTCCATTGCCTGTGCCACCGCCAAGGATATCCAGACTATCCTGCTCTGTCGATTCTTCAGTGGTTTCTTTGGTGCTTGTCCTCTTGCCGTCGTTGCAGCTGTCTTCTCCGACATGTTCGACAACCGTACTCGAGGTACCGCCATCACTCTGTTCTCAATGGCTGTCTTCACCGGTCCTCTCCTGGCTCCTTTCATCGGTGGTTTCATTGTTGAGTCTCACCTCGGCTGGCGCTGGACCGAATATCTTGCTTCCATCATGGGTTTTACTGCTCTCATCCTCGATTCTATCTTTTTGGAGGAGACTTATCCTCCAGTCATTCTCATTGCCAAGGCCTCTGATCTGCGACGTCGCACAAAGAACTGGGGTATCCATGCCAAGCAGGAGGAAATCGAGGTCGACTTCAAGGAGCTTGTCCAGAAGAACTTTTCTCGACCTCTGCGTCTGCTCTTTACCGAGCCCATCATCCTCCTTCTCTCCATCTACATGAGTTTCATCTATGGTCTTCTATACCTTTTCCTTACCGCCTACCCCCTGGTCTTTGTCGGCGTTCACGGCTTCAGTTCTGGTCAATCCGGTCTTTGCTTCTTCGGTATGATCATTGGTCAGCTCATTGCTGGTGCTTCAGTCATTGCTCAGCAGCCCTGGTACCTCCGAAAGCTTACCGCCAACAACGGCATTCCCATTCCTGAATGGCGACTTCCCAACGTTATGGCTGGTGGCGTTTCTTTTGCCATTGGTATCTTCTGGTTTGGATGGTGAGTAGCACATGAATTTACTCCAACAACATTGACAATACTAACATTTGCTAGGACTGGATACACTAGCAACATCCACTGGATTGTTCCCGCTCTGAGTGGTCTCTTCACCGGTTTTGGTCTCATGTCCATCTTCCTTCAGGCCCTCAACTACCTCGTCGATGCTTACCTCATGTTTGCCGCCTCCGCTATTGCCGGAAACACATTCCTTCGATCTCTTTGTGGTGCTGGTTTCCCTCTGTTTGCTCGCCAAATGTTTGACGGCATGGGTATCCAATATGCCGCCACCCTTCTCGGCTGCGTCGCTGTCGTGCTTGCGCCCATCCCCTTCATCTTCTACCGATACGGTGCCAAGATTCGCCAGAAGAGCAAGTACGCTCCCACTGCTCCTCCTGCACCTGGATCCGGTTCCTCCACTGAGGAGGAAGAGAAAGAGACCGCGAACGAGACCGCTCTGGCGGCTGTCCGATCTCGACGAGACAGTATTGCAAGCGGCAACAGGAAGGAAACCGCATAAATCTTACCACTATCTTTTTACACCATTTGCCAGTTGAACAACTAGCAGCAACATTTGATGACGTTATCGCATCATCTATCCTCTTGAAAGCAAGGCGTTTTCTTTGACTTGGGCTTATTAGATGATGACGGTGTAGCGCGTTTGCCACAAAAAGTTATTTGTTTTTAGATACCACGTTAGGAAACTTGCCCCAGATTATACGTACTTGCTCATGATATAAGACGGCTATGGAACGTTTTGTTTTCATGTAATACACTAATTAATACAAATATATTAAACTTGAAGAAGTATTGGTTAAAACATGATTTGTTCTTCCTGGTGAACAAAGATCAAGAACAAAGAGTGCATGTAGTCTCCCGTTTTTTATCTGTGACTTCGGGCTATGTCCAAGGAGATACCCTCATAAGGTTGCAAGTCGAACAAAGAGTACAGTGATTGAGGAAAGCAAACAACTAAGAAAGTGAATGGATCGATGTCTGTTTCTGTTCTATAAATCTCCATCTAGAAGCTAGATCAACTTGAACTTCCTTTTCCTTACCTGACAACTTGAGCATGATCACCTGTCAGGTGGATCATTTCGTATAAATTCCTATCAACTCCGCCATGCCGCCCCAGCATCGGAACAGAACATTACCCTCCAGAAGGGATACTTCTTTTAACAAATTGTCTCTCCGTGGTTTCCTCGATTTCCTCTATATCATCGATATCCTTGACCCTCCTCCCTTTATCGGCGACTCGGCAGATCGCGTATTTCACACACTCGAACTCGCACAGCAGATCGTATATGAGTTGGAGCTCAAGGATCTTTTCAGAGCTCTACCTATCACTAAGGATCTATGGGAAAGCAAGATAACAGACCGCATTTGCGCGGATCATCTGAAGCGACTAGGCTATCCGGACCATGTCATTCGGAATACCTCGCAATGTTTGCGGACTAGCTATGTCTCCATAACTCAAGCCGTCGATGCTATCAGCCGAGGTGCCAAGCCCGTATCCAAGACGATCGAGATGAAGGATATACAGGAGAAAAAATATGTATACTCCAAGTGCGGATATGGCATGGAACCGCCTTTTATACTTCAGTCACCTTCACCTTCTTCATATTTACCTGGTTCAGGCCAGATGGCTGATCTTTATGTCTTTGACGGCGACGATCTGAATTTGTTAAAACCTAATGTTGCCACGATGCCTTTCTTCCGACTATCCAATGGCTCACTCATTGTTGGGAAGGAAGCCTCTGACTCATACGTTGTACGCAAGTTTGAGGATTGGTCTTTGATAGCCCAGCTGGGAATACACACCAGCAACACTTCTTCTGGTGGAAACTTGAAAGAAAGAACCTGGACCTTTTACGACGAATTCATCGTTTCCGAGTATGACTCTCGGCGGGAAGAGAAAGGGGAGTGTTACCGTATAATCGAATTCTGGGATAAACAAGGCCGAAAACGCGGAGAGTCAACCTTTCTAGGACGCGGTTCCATCGACTTGTATTTGAGCAAAGGCAGCCACTACTTTACACTGTGTTCCGGCAGTCGTGTCAAGTCTTGGAAGCTTGACAGGTTGGATGTTGTGTTTGAGCGCACCTTGTCAGGTCAAGACATTTTTCAACGCTTGAGGTTTAATGTATTTGAAGGCGTTGCCTTCCTACAAAGCCGTTGTCGTAGCTTGAAAAGTTATTGGACCGTGGATGGGCGGCCTATACCCAACAATGTTGCAAAGTCGCTACGTCACGGTGCGCATTCGAGAGCTCTGAAGTTCTCTGACGGGTGCAGGATTCTCTGGAGGGACGGGCTGACCGTGTGCAATGATGAAGGGGAAGTCATAAAGAATTCACGTAGCAGAGACCTCCTTATGGGGAGGCGAATTCTGGAAGGTGGTATTCTTTTTGACAGATTCTTCTTTATCGTGTCAGTCTTCAGAGACTCGGTAGACAGGTCGCTGATCATTTACTCCAAGAAAGGAGACGAGTTGATTTCTATCGTGCTGGAAAGGCAATGGGTGTTATCTGATCACTTTGTTGATATCTTGGGACGTCTGGTAATCATCCACAAGTCCAACGGCGATTATGTGAAAGAAATAGAAGTAATATACTTTAGAGGAACCTGGATATGAGAAGGAGACAGGCAGTATTCGGCACCAACACTACGGTTTATGTATTAATAGGTAGCTGACAATGTGGATTTGGATTTTCTTTTCCGAGAGATTCCATCACTGTTCTAAATGGTCAGAGATATGTGTTGATGAAAACAGATCTGATATGGCGTATCAATTTCAAAAGGAACGATAATTTCATCATGTCATGGACGAGCTAGAATCAAAAGTAATCAACCTATCAACTCTTACGAATACTCAAAAGCATTATCATAATCAACCAGATAACACGACATTCACTATAGTTTATAGCAGTCTCTTAATAGAATAACTAAAGCTAACTCGTTTTGATTTCCAAGTTAAAGTACAGTTTTAGAGATAACTATTCCTCGGGGTATTAGAAAGCTTGGCTATCATGCTAAAAGGAACGAAATTACTGTGTCATTTTATGATGCTTTCGAGGAGACTCTTAGGCTATTTATTTTTGTATCCTAAAGCTTAGCCTTGCATTGTATCCCATCCCATGGATCTTATCCCATGGATTTGATCCTAGTCAAATCGTCTTACACGATGGCCCAGTCCGGCTTGGCGCTACTTAGAACCCCTGTCCCATAATTTTGTCAGCCATGACTCGACTCGATGGATCTAATTTGAAATTCGCCTTAATTCTCGTCTCACTTGGTCATTCTATTCTCCCTTTTACATATACTAACTACACTCACTCAGCCTTACGAGGCTCTTTCTTCAAATACAGCCCACTCTCGTTGAAAAAAGATCATGCCATGGAGATGATAAGATTCCTTCTTCGAGTGGCCGCCTTCACTCTTTTCGCGGCCCTCCCAACCGTTCACGCTACTTACTACGACATCCCCTATAACATGACAGCCGGCGAACCCTTCAATGTCACTATCAAACAACAAATTGACCCCAACTCTGAGAACGGAAGGAGGACTGATTCTTACCGCGTCTATCTCGCCTTATCGCCGCCTGGATGGGGCACAGGACCTGTTTGCTGGCTTCAGTACCTAATTCCCCGTGACGAAACACAAGTCAACATCACCATCCCCGCCGACGTGGCTCCCAAAAACACGCGCGTCTCACTTTCAACTGCCCTCTTCAACTCCAAGAGAAGTCGCTACCCAGTGACGGGATTTGATTACAGCCCAAGGACAATCCTCTCGGGGATGAATGGGACCTGGAGCCAGGCCGAGTTGGATGGGCGGAGCACAGGCGATCAGGACCGGGTTTCTTGCGAGGCTTTTGGTTGTGTTAGGGGTTGCTATAATGAGTACTATAAAGGGGATAAGGATGATGATACGTACTACACAAAGGTGTCTGATTGCTGGGAGGCGTGTGCAAAAGATTTGAATCCACGAAGTGCAGCGTCTTTGAATGCGGTGTCGTTTCAGAGCGTTTTGGGAGTAGGAGTCATGATTGGATTTGTTCATTTGATAGCTGGTGCATTGTAAAGTATCTGAGCCCGTGTTATACGGGGTCAGTCCTGCAGTTTTCCGAGGAGGTATTGGGCGAGATGATAACCCCAAGAACCATGCCCTCAATTCCCAGTTCATAGACCCTATTAATGCAGAAGGGTTCAATATCTCCCACTACTAATCCATTATCAAAAAGCTTAGAGATCTCAACAAGATTTCCCAAATGCTGAAGAATGGTGATATAACTAGTATTAGGGAATTTGATAAAAATGTGCAGTTGATTTTTACCAACTGCCGTATCTGGATAACTAATACTTCAATATTAGAGATTTCTGGCTGACGTGAATAGCAAAACGACTCTAAAGTCTTAATTCTCTATAAATTCCTCGACATCTAACATCTATGAGTTGCTGGCTTAGTTCTTATACAAAGCGCGTAGACCATCCACCAACTCCTGCTCTCCCCTAACAGTCTTCTCATCATATACAAAATCCTCGGCAATAACGCCACCTGGCAAGCCAGCGGTTGTCATCTCCTTAAATTCTTTGGCATAAAACTCTGGGACAATCTGCTTCCAGTAATCGAGCAACTGATCCTCCTCGACAAGTTTCAGCTCAACCTTTTTGCCAGTGACTTCTTCAACTGCATCTTTCAAATCGACAGAGCTGTAAGCTCGGGGACCAAATACGTGGTAGTAATGCGGGCTTGACGGGATAGATGGGGCGAGAAGGGAGTTTGCGCTGTTTGAAGCCACGTCCTTGAGTCCAACCTGGAAGTTGTAAGTTAGTATTGATTTTCTTTTTCCTCTAGTTCAGGAGGTTACTCACCAGAGGAATCTTGTAGTCAATGGGTGTAATCCAAGAGTGAATAGCAGGGTTTTCCTCCTTTGCGGCGTCAAGAAGATGTGCAAAGTCTTCGAAAAAGTAAGTAGGCCTGATGATGACGACCTCTGGTACAGCATCTTTCAAAAGTTCATCCGAGATGTAGTTCAGTCGGAGAACGCCCTGACATTCGTTAGTTTGAGATTTTACTATAGGCAAGGTGGGTGTAGACTTACAATACCGCTTGAGTTTCGGGCTCCAATGGCCGAAAGGATAACAAGTCTCTTGACATTTGCTTCCTTCAGAGCCTTCTTCACGTTGTTGGCAGCTCGAGTGGCCCATTCTCCCTGATCAGTACCATCGTAGGTAGGTGGTGGGATGTAAAAGACAGCATTCGAGCCTGTAAAATCGAAACTATCACCATTTCCAACGTCGCCTTTGACGGCTTCGAAGTTTGAATTCTTGATGAATTCGGCTGGTGCCTTGGATGGATCTCGATAAACAGCTCGAATAGAAGGTTTGCTGTCAGAAGCCAAGAGGGCGCGAATTGTTTCTCGACCAGCTTTGGTTGAGGCTGGGAGGACGGTGATGTGGTGAGACATGTTGATGTTGATAGATCAATGTTTGAGAGTGTGTTGTGTTATGAATGAAGCTGAATGTTGATGTAGGAATGTTCAAACGAGCGAAGATAGAGACTTATATAGGTTTCATCTACATCTCAAAAAGGACATTTCAAATCACAAAATAAGACATCCTTTGTGATTCTGTAGCTCGACGTAATTCCACGATCCTCCGCATCCGCAAGCTAGAGGTAGTCAAGTCCGCTCGGACAAAGGCGGGGTTTTGAGAGTCCGAAGCACCGAAAGGTATGGTTGAAGCTCGTATAGTCTTGGCTTTGTGGGGATCTCGGATAAGCATAAAATGAGATCTTCAGTGTTGAAGAAGCTTGTTTTCGCGTAAGCTTACAAATACAAGAGTATTCATCATTCGAGAAGTATCTCGTCCTATATTTGATCCTTGCTACCGTATAGTCTGAGCTGAAGCATGTCGTGAGTTCTAAAGCTGTTCATCATGTCCAATATGAGTATAGAGGCTGCCTACCTCCTTGGTCTACCCTATTTGCATGGCATGACACCTTGTGTCTCAAGATGGACATGGAAAGACATGGTACTTTTGTATTGCTATAATGACAACGGACATTTGTTATAACTTAACTAATGCTTCTCTATATACAGAATACCATTATTGGGATTTCGGATAAGCAAAGCATCAATTGATCAACCACCAATCATGGATCATCCCCATTCACCATCAACTATCACGTCAACAACCCCGCATCATCATGTATAAAGATCTGACTGGGCTCTTTAATGAAACAAGGTATTATTACATTGTCAGCACTAGAGCTCTACAACATTTCCAATCAGATACCATGACACCATCCGCTGTCACAGCTGTGCCACCTGGTCAATCCATCTTGAACACAGCCAAGACCCAAGACGGCTCAGTAAAGCGCATTCACAAGATTCCTGTATTCGCCACTAAAGAAGCTACTCGACAATGGCAGCTGGAACAAATGGCCGGGGCATTCCGAGTGTTTGCTAAGCTTGGATACGCCGATGGAAGCAGTGGCCATATCAGTTTAAGAGGTACATCAGTAAACAACTCTTTCTTAGAACAAGTCTAATAGTGAACAGATCCCGTTGAACCAGACACGTTCTGGATCAACCCTTATGGCGTTCACTTTGGCTTATTGACAGTATCCGACATGGTTCACATCGACGACAACGGTAACCGTATCGGCGGCGCAGAAAAGCCAGTCAACACAGCTGGTTTCATCATTCATGCTGCCATTCACAAGCGTCGTCCAGATATAAACGCAGCTTGTCATCTCCACAGTCCCTACGGCCGCGCCTGGTCAACCTTTGGAAAGCCCATCGAGATGATTAACCAGGACAGCTGCATGTTCTACAACGACTTGACAGTCTATAACAACTTCGGTGGTGTTGTTTTTGCGAAAGAGGAGGGAAATAGACTTGCTGATGCTCTGGGTGCAACTAAAAAGAACATCATCTTGCAAAACCACGGTCTTCTTACATCAGGAGGGACCATCGGTGAGGCAGCGGCTTTCTTTATTGCTCTGGAAAGAGCATGTCAGGCTCAACTACTTGTCGAAGCTGCTATTGCTCCTAATGGGTCTCAGCTCAAGAAGACGTTGGTGAGTGACGAGGAAGCGCAGTATACAAAAGACAATACTGGAAGGTCTGAGGCCATGTATATGCAGTTTGAGCCTGAGTATCAGATGATTCTGAAGGAGTCCAAAGGTGATTTCCTACTATAGTAGAGTATACAAATAACGTTTAGCAAGAATGTTTGAAGGATATAGATTCTACGGCCGTAATGGTTGTAGGACTACACCTCTTCAAACCGGATAGACGGCCCTTTGGATAAATCCTCCGGTGATAATTCACTACGAGTAGCTAGAGATGACGGTGCCTTAACATATCGAGATCCTATTTCTACCATTTAGCCAGCTTGGCATTTGGTATATAAATGACATTTGGTGTTCTGACTGGCTGAGGCCTAGAATATAGTTGTGTACTTGCAGGGGCAAATGTGACATGGGATAGATACAAATTGAGGGGTTATAGCCCAACTACCTTCTCACGAGTCTTGCTCGCCTTAATCAACCTCGGAGTAGATTGGCAATGAAGTTGATCACCTTGATTAGAACCTATTGCGCACTTAGTTGGCCACAGGATGTTCTGTCTGCAACACAGACAAAGACCTCTGCGCCTACTGTCACTGTAAAGAACGGCACGTATGCCGGAGTCTATAATGAGCAATATGACCAAGACTACTTTCTTGGTGTTCCATTTGCTCAGGTAAGTCCTATAATAATGCTATGCCATCACTAGCTGACACTCGCTCAGCCTCCTGAGCGATTCTCAGTAGTTCAAGGACTCAATACTTCGTGGGACGGGGTCCGAGAAGTCACTGAGTTGCCAGTACACTGCTATGGCTATGGCTATGATCAAGATGGATACGAACAGTCCGAGGACTGTCTCTACCTTAACATCATTCGACCTGCGAATCTGAAGAATACCGCTAATCTCCCGGTGGCCGTTTGGTTTCATGGGGGAGGTTTGGTCATGGGCGGTGCTTCTGACATAAGATACAACTTGTCTTTCATCGTCGAGCAGAGTGTTTCTCTCGGTACGCCCTTCATTGGCGTCGGTATTAACTATCGTCTTTCTGCGTTTGGATTCATCACTGGTAAAGAGGTTTTAAAAGAGGGAGCCACTAACCTTGGTTTCCGCGATCAAAGACTTGCGCTTCATTGGATCCAAGAGAATATCAAGGCTTTTGGAGGTGACCCTGACAAAGTCACTATATTCGGAGAAAGTTCAGGTGCTGAGAGCGTCGCAGCCCAAGTCTTTGCATATAACGGTATTTTAGCAAAAGTCTCTCCTTTACACACTCTTTTCTGACAGTGATAGGGCGTGATGATGGTCTGTTTAGAGGAGTCATCGGCCAGTCTGGCTTCGGTGCTCCACTTGGCCGATATCCTGGTGGTTTTAACGCAACTGAAGCAATGCAAGCTACATACGACAGGTTCATTGGTAATGTTCCATCATGTTCCGAGTTGGTAGGGTCAGACAAGTCCCTACCTTGCCTGAGGAAAGCGCCTTTTGACGAGATCAACAATGCAATATTGGCCATCACCAACGGTCGTGAATGGGCTCCAGTCATTGATGGAGACTTTTTCGCAGATTACACTACTAACCAGTTGGAAAATGGAAACTTTGTCAAAGTGCCGATCCTTATAGGTGCTAATACAGACGAAGGAACGTCCTATGGCAGAGGTAGAAGACCTGATGGTGGCAACGTCAATACTGATGAAGAGATGAGAGCTGCTATCGGGACTATAGTCCCACCTGAAGCAGAAGAAAACACGGGAAAGACGGTTGATGAGCTCATTGATGAGTTGATGGAGATATACCCCAATGATCAAAGAGTTGGGATACCATCATTGGAGTCTTGGCCACATATTATCAAACCCGGTGATTCGTATGCCGAGGTGCTTGGAGCTCACTATCGTCGGTCAACTGCTCTCTTCGGAGACTGGGTCATGCATTATCAAAGAAGACGTATGAACAAGTTCTGGGCCAAGAATGGAGTTCCCAATTATGCGTACCGCTTCAACATCAAACCCAATGGGCAGGCGGAGTATGCTGGGGTAACTCATTTCCAAGAGGTAAGTATACTTCCTCAAAAGTGTTTCTGTATACTGACTGTCCAAGGTCGCTTTCGTGCTGTACAACATCAATGGATATGGATACACTCGCAATCCTTTTGGTGGGCAAGGATCATATCCAGATGATGCCAAGGCAATGGCCAAGACTATAAGTACTGCGTGGATCAACTTTTTTAATACTCTCGACCCCAATGGAAATACGGGAGAGGAACTTTTCAGTGGCGAGGAATGGCCTACTTATGACTTGTCTGATGGCTCTGATGGAAAGGGCATAGTCTTCAACATCAATGGGTCTGAAACTGAAGTAGATAATTGGAGATCTGAAGGTATGGAGTGGATGGCTGAGCATGCTCTAGATGTCTTTGGTAACTAGCATGGGAAATCTGCGTGTATGTCACGAAGACAAGACGCGTAGGACAAACTCCAATTTTCAATCTGTACATGTTGAATCACTCATTAAACTTCTATCACTTGGTTCAAGGTTGAACAAGTTCGAACAAATGGCTAGAGTCTAAATTATAACTATCAACGCTATCGTAACAGAGAACATGTTAAATTTCCACCTGGCCGTTCGTATTAACCGCCTTCGCATTGGCATCAAGCCGATCAGCCACTTCTGTTGCCTCTTCGCATTCCTGTAGACACTCACGCGCCTCAAGAGTATCAAAATGATCAGCCCCAAGTAACTTCGTTCGTAGTCGAACACACTCCTGAAATAACTTCCTCGCATCTCCAAGCATATCCACATCAGGATACAGATGTCTGGTATCCATCGAAAGCTTACCCAGCAGTGTCCATGTAGAACCGAGATTTGACATGCTTGTCAGAGTGTATGGGTGTTCTTCCCCAAGTACTCTTTTGCTGACTTCCAGAACTTGTATTTGGATCTCCTCGGCCTCGCCCACTTCACCTTGTTCGAAGAGCGTCAGGGCTAGATTTCCTTTGCTGTGAAGTGTTTCGAGATGCTCCTCGCCGTAAGTTCTGACTTTGGCTTCTATGACACTTCTCTGTAACTTTTCCGCTTCTTTTCCTTCGAATGTCGTTGCGAGGTTATCCATTGCGCAGATTGTGTCGATATGATCTGCTCCAAGTACACGTTTTCTAACCTCGAAGACGTGAACATATAGTTCTTTAGCTTCTTCCATCTTGTCTTGTCCATGGTAAGTCAAAGCAAGGTCGTTCATCGCATTGAGGGTTTTGTGATTCTCTTCGCCTCTGAGTCGTTTCCATGTTTCCACGATGAATACATCGAGCTTTTCTGCTTCTTCCCATTCACCCTGTTTCCTAAGAGATGATGCGAGGTCAGAGGTGAGGACTAGAGTCTCTGCATGGTCGTTTCCAAGCAAGTCTTTTCGAATCTGGATTCCCTCTCGTTGCAGTTTCTCTGCCTCGGACAAGCGGCCCTGGTAAAGGTAGAAAGATGCGACTCTGTGGAGTAGTGATGCCCTGAGAAGCCTATCCTCGTCCGACTCTGACTTTTGTGCGCCAAGGACTGAATATGCATGTGCGAGATATGCAGTGCATGTCGAGATATCCTCAAAGTCAGCGTAAGGATAGAACTCCGAGACTGCTTGTACAGCTTCCCTAGCGAAGCCAGACACTATGCCTTTCCTAGACAACCAAGTTCGTGTCACTAATTGTACAAGGCGATGCATATTGTGATCACCGCCTCGCTCGGCCCGAATAAAACAAAATGCCTTGAGGACTCCAAGCGCTTTGACAAGTTGCATTCTGATGTTGGACTCTGCACGCTTCTTTTCTTCACCGTAGAACTCCAGAAACTCCAGGGGTATAGCTTGCCGATCGAACAAGCTCATCAAAGATAGTAGTTCGGCGGCGAAGGGGTATTGTTTCTCAATTTGCTGAAAAGACAACATCCAGGTTTGTGCGACGGCGCGAGGAGTATCTGAGCCTCTGCCCACAGCCTCGAACTCTTCTTCCAGTAGCTGTATAAGATCATCCTCGCTTCCAGTAAGAAGTTCGAGGTATTCGTCGACTGTGATGCAGTTCTCCTGTATGAACGCAGCTGCTTGGACTAGTGCAAGTGGAAGGAATTCCAATCGGGATGAGAGTTGTAGGAGAGTTTCAAGAGATTCATCTCCTTGTTGTAGTCCTTGTCTCAAGAGCTGAGTCGCCTCGTATTCGTCCATTTTGCCCACTTCAATCGGACGTTTGCCGTTCAAGAGTCTTGAGCCCACTTGCATATTCCTCGTTGTAACAAGAACAGAGCCATGGGAACACTCTGGTATGAATTCTGCGAGGCTGTCTCTTTCATCTTCCTGGGACTTGGACTTGGGCAATCCGGCTGATTGTGGGAAGAAAAGTTGCATGTCGTCGGCATTATCTACAACCATCATCCACTGTCCACTTTCATCACTTTCAAGCCAATCCTTGACTACAGACAAGGCGTCGAAACTTGGATCTTCGTAACCTGGTATTCTGCATACTTTGGCAATTTTAGTATACGATTCTGAGAATCGTTCTATACTACTGGCATGGACCCAAAAGACTGAAGTGTTTTTGGACACCTCTTGTAGCCAGCGCGAATACGCCAGTGCAATCTGAGTTTTCCTATCTCAAGTTAGTTCTTTCCGTCTACAATGGCTTTTATTTAGCATACCCAACTCCACCGAGACCATGAAGTGCGGCTCTTCGATGGGCTTTGCTCTGGGTTTCAGTGGCTATATGGCCTAGCTGACTCTTCAACACTTCGAGGGTCTCAGATCTTCCAACGAAATCTGGATTATAAGAGTATGGAACAAGACCTGCAAAATGTTAGCGTCTTACACAACCATGGATATTCTTTTACCTACAATGCGTGACAGCGACATTCTTTTGAAACTTGCCCTGAGACTTTCGTATCTGCTTCATCCAACGCTTGAGCTCACCGCAGATGGCAATAAAACCAGGCTCATCTGGAGTATTAAACTTGGTCATATCCGAGTGGTTCTTGTGGATTCCAATCGATACATAACCGGGCAGTATAGCCGAATGCTTCGGGACGACCATTCCTACTCCCTTTTTGGGCAATTCCTCATAGAAACAAGTGATTTCTATCGTGTTGGCTTCATCTTTGCTGCGTGTCATGACAAGAGCTTGGAAGCTGTCTTTAATGCGAGCCAGGACCTCCGAGTCTCGTGTAAGTACTTGAACAATGTCGCTATTTGTATCTTTGATCATTCCCACAGAACGTGAAACGAGTTCTCCGATCTTGGCAAGACTTGATCCGTGGTGTGGGGTCCCGAGAAAGATGACTCCTCGAGTAAAGTTTGCAATGTCTTGTAGATGCTGTTCGGATCGCTGTTTTGCTGACACAAGTGCCTGATTTCTGTATAAGTCAATGCATAAGACCAGCTAGGGTGAATAACTTTACATCTTGACAAACAAGTCCTCCAAGACTATGGCAAACAAAGATAATTGGCCGTTCGCTCTATACATGTTAGCCACTCTTCACTAATAGTGTGCCAATACTTACTGTGTTATCACTCTGTCGAAGTGACGCAAGAGCCGCCACGAGGTTAGACGCATGGTTCGAGATTCTATTTAGTGACGGAACATCATCCTTGCTGACGACAATTGCATCATATGAGTAAGTAAGAATACGTGCACTCCCCAGCTCGATAGGAAGCAGCTTCTTGGGCCATGGTTCATTTGTGCTTTTTCCCATCCATGTTTTCATGCAGTCTCCATTAAGCCCATGGACAAAAACAACACTAGACATAATTAGACGACCGACTTGTCGATATTTGGTGTATAGAAACATACTCAACATCGTCATACTCAGACTTATGCAGAGTCTGAATACCGGAGTACAAGTGAACTGTCCGAGTTCGGGGTGGTGGTTTAGGCGATGCCTCAGGAATGGGCGTCTCATTAATGTGAACTGGAGAGGACTTGGATCGGAAGACTCGTCGTAAAGATGATAACATTATAAGCGAATACTAAGCGATTGAAGATGAATTTGAAACTGAAAAGTATAGCTATTAAACAAAAAACATGGGCTGATGCTGTTTCATAAGAATGCCTGGGATGGCTCTAAGCGCCCAACTCATCTAGAGATCTTCATAAGCGCCAGGCTCTATGGACTGCGGTGGGGGCCTGTTTCATCAATTTCTATGTTGGTTGTGTCCATCAAATGGTATTTGCAGTTTATACAGGGTATATGCATGGTAAGATTGTAAAGATATAACCAACAGTCGACTACTCTCATGTTGGTTGGTTGAAGATCTACAAATAGGTCACGTCTGTAGTCTTCAATCCAAGTCTAAGGAACTGATTCCATAATCAATCATGGTACTTCGAGAGTCTTTTTAAAATTGCCTTGGTGCCTTGTATAGTGATCGACTGTATGAATGTTGTCGAATTGATCATATCAGTAGTTAGAAAGACACCTGAAGTAACGAGCCTGGAAGCACATGATTCACTCAGGTTTCGCACGAGAACTATCTTTCTCATAAATTTGGTATGAAAACAAATTAAAGAAGACTTGAAATTTGACTTCAACTGAGCAGATCACAAGTGGCACTCGTCCAAAGAATAGCAAATAGGTCGTTCTGTAACTTAGTACACTGGTATGAGGATGCGTTGACAACAGCCTAACTACACTTTAAGCTCCATCGATTAATGCATCAGCTATGTTTATAGTTAAATGATAGACTTGTATTATAAGTGAGCACATGAAAGCTAAACATTAACTTACTATAAAGCCTCGACAGAGTTTCGACTCAAAATGGACGTAAAGGTAGTCGGAATTGGAAGGTGATGTTAAGGGTCTCACAACTGCTCCAGACACACAAAACCTGGTTGACTTTAAAGGATCTGGCCTGTCATTCTTACTTTGGACTCAATCCAAGTGCTGACATCCTTGACGGCTACAAGTCTAATTGCTGCAACCCAATTGATGGTAGCCACTACAAGACCAACAGTGACCTCTTCAAGTGAGCAACCATGTCAGATGTAAGTACTATCACGACTTTATTCCGCCGTCATGACAAGACAAGACAACCCAAAGGGTCAGGACAACATTCCTATCCTAGATTTTTCCAAATTTGATAGAGAAACCACGAGATGATGTGGTGGCATTTCATTCGCCGCTTACCAAAGTCCTTATTTAGCACCGGATAACCAACGAGCCGTTGCAACTCAACTTGTAGGGATCTCGTTGTCGTTACTCCCGGACCCTTCCATCCTTTGGCACTTCTTTTCTTTTCTCAGGATCCGTTCACCGAAAATAGTCAAGTCTAAGCCCTACCATCCAATTTTGGTATGACGGTAGGATCCGAAGGTTGACGCTAGAAATGGGGGGAAATCATGAAGCCGTGGGGCGGAGTAGATTTTGACATCCATTGCTACAACATCTCATCCCTTGGGTTGTGCTTACTATTCGTATGGCGTTCAGCCACACGGCAGAAGAGCCGAGCCAAAGTTGATGAAACATCCAGAGAATCAGTGAATGTCTTTTGGTGATTTGCTTGTCTTGTTTGTCAAGCTCCACACTGAAAGTAGACTTGACGATGTGTATATAATCATCACAGCACGACGCAGCATGAGAGCATTAACTCATAGATAACCAAGCCACCTTTCTTCAATATCAACATCTAATTGATTCATTTGTATCTATGACGAAGAACGATCCAAAGTAACATCGTCTCTCCACACTATCGCTATTCCCCGATACTACCCCAGGAATAGCTATGTATGCACTGCTAGACTCTTGAGCCACGGCCGTCTTAGCCGCGCTGACGATGGTCCAAGTCGCTAGCTCGGTCAGTAGAGGTTGCAACATCACCGACCAGTCTAAAGTTGTAAGAACTAAGACTCGAGAGATCCAATCTCGTTGCATTCTCTCGGTGAGATACATGTCGTCATGATACCTTCAAACGACCCCCAAACTCCCCAGTGGTAACCTCGCCATGAACTCAATTGGTACCAGCTGAGAGGGCCTTCTCTTCACCCTCGGCGTATGCCGTGCGCCTTTCCAAACGTTCCTGACCCCATCAAACTCTTTCTTATATATATCGCCCAAGTAACTCCCCTCAGCCATTTTCTTGTCTTTATTACACCGCATTATATTCACTGTTCACTCTCTGACTTCCAACATAGCAAACACTCGCTCCCTTCTGAAGCCGATATGCATTTCTCCACACTCTTTGCCTCTGCGGGCCTCATCAGCTCTGCCTTTGCTGGCATTCTACCTCGATCCTACAGGGTCCCCGCGTCTAACGGCTTTCCCAGTCCCGATACTGAGCAGCTTAAGGCCATCAGCCTCCAAGCTGGTGGTAAGCTCCCTGGAGCTCCTCTACCTACCTCTCTCGGCGATGGATCCACTGTAGCCTTCCAGCTCATTGCCTTCAATGAGCTCTTTGAGACTGCTTACTTCAGCTCTCTACTGTACAACGTCACGCATAGCATAGAGGGCTACAAGGTAGATAATGATAAACGTGCAGAGGCTCAGAAGATCCTCAAGACTATCATTGCTGTAGGTCCACTTGCAAACCATCACCGCTTACGCTATATACAATGACTGACACTCTACAATAGCAAGAGGAGCAACACGCTCTTGGTGCATTGGCTACTCTCAAGTCAGCGGGCAAGTTCGCCCCTTCGCCTTGCAAGTACCGGTTCCCCGTCAGCGATCTCAAGAACGCTATCCTGCTGGCCGGTACCTTTACCGATGCCGTCCTCGGTGCTCTCCAAGACGCAAATGTCATCTTCAGCAAGGAGGGTGCTCACGAGGTTGTACGCCTCATCTCATCCGTCATTGGCCAGGAGGGTGAGCAGAACGGTTTCTACCGCCTTTACCTCGACCAGGTTCCGTCCGAGTCTCCCTTCCTGACCACTGTCCCTGCCGCCTTTGCCTGGTCTGCTCTTCAAGCCTTTGTCTTGCCTGGATCGTGCTCCAAGGATATTTCGCAGATCAAGCTCCCCATCTTCCCTGGTCTGCAGGTCAACGGCGGTGCCATTGGTGTTTTGGAGCCCAAGGATCAGACTCTCTCCTTCAGCGCCACACTCAAGGAGTCTCACAGTGGCAAGGATCTTTACATCACCTACACCGTTGGCCAGCAGCTTCCCTATAGCGTCAAGGCCGAGAATGTCAAGTGGGACGGAAACACTGTCACTCTCGATGCCAAGTTCCCCTTCTCCGAGCTCGTTGCTTCAGGTTTCTCCCACGCTGCTTTGACTACTTCTGGCAACATCGCCACTCCTGATGACGTTCCCAAGTATACTCTTGCTGCTCCCGGTCTCATCCAGGTCCAGAACCCTATAACTGGTCATAAGTAACACCATTAAAGTGACTGACTAAGTGGCTGGCACTGGCCTGGGGAGACCGAAGCTTGGGGTATGGAACGCAATTGGTTCTTCTGGTACTTAATTTGGTGGAATCGAGAAGTCGAATTTTGGTGTTTGGGGCTCAATATCGGAACGGTTAAAGTTATTGCATTTTACTCTTTTCCATGATAAATAAAATTGATTGGTTATGTTACCAAAGTCCCAAAACCATGAAGCGATTAGCACCGATCTGCTGCAGGATCCCGTCCCTCCATACTGGTTATTCGGGACATTGGATAAACCTTTTCATGTCTCAATTCCAATGATATTCAAGCTGGGCCTTCAGCTTGACGCCTCCTCAGTTCAAGTAGCTGAACAATCCGGGGATTAGGATTTTAATCTTGTGAAATCATGCAAAAGTAATCAAGCCTTATTAGTTCGCTGAGGCTGCTTATATTCACCCCAAGCCCCCTGAAGTTCAGTAAGGTCCAATCACAACTGCAGGATGGCATGAACATACACGTATTATGAGATTCTGTGCCTCTTTTGAGCCTCTTCAAGCGGCCTTTTATAGAATGAGAGGCGTTCGGCTGACACCATCAGGAAAACGAACTGTTTACCAAACCATCGGGAACAACACACCAAAACTTTGCTGATTGATAAAGCACTCAAGCTTTGGCTAAATGATGGCCGAAACGAAACCTTGAATCTCACTTTCGGGGTGCATTAGATCGGTCGGCAAGATGTCAGATGCTAAATCTTCCCAAAGATCGAGCCCCTCAAGCACCTTGCTGCTGGATGACCCCCTCTTCGTCGTCCTGGTCGGGGAGATTATCGTTCATACGGATAAGCAACTCCTTGAGTTTGCGACGGTTTTTTCTCCATGTCAACAGATCCTCCTCCTCTTGATCTCGAATCGAAGGCGTGACTTGATTGCCATGCTCGTCTTTGAGATAGTCCGGTATATCCTCGTCCCCCTTCTTATGCGAACCCCGCTCTGCAAGGTTATTTGGCCCGTCACCAACGTGCCACGATAAAGGTACCAGATGCGCCTCTTCCACATGCTCTTTGAACCCCTCATCTTCTTCAAACTCTGGAGGCTGCTCTAGACGTCCACACTTTCCCCACAGGCACTCGATAGAGTCACCATGGACTATGTAGACGTGCCGCCGTAGTGTCTCAAGGTTGTGTAGCTCAGCCTTGCAATCCATCCACTCACACAGAAAGGGGAAGAACTGCACATTTGTTCGATAGTAAAGGTCCCTCGGAGGGGGTGATGGGAGTTTTGGCGGGCGTCCTCTTCGTTTAGGAAAGCCGACAAAGCCATCAGGATATGGCCGCGGCTTAACTTGTCGGGCCTGCCGACCAGCTGCGGCTGTCCCTGGCAAACCTTTTAGTTTATTCATTGATCCTTTAGGTCTGCCTCTCCCCCGTACTGGTGTGGTCGACGTTGCATTGCTGGAAACACCAGTATGCGTTTCGTCTGGCTCTATCGTTCGTAAGACGTTGACTGGTTTGGACAACGTCCTAGGTCTTCCCCGCGGCGTCAAATCTGACATTACCGGCGCATCAAAACCATCTTCCTCAACGCTAACATCTCTGTAAGTGTTGAGATTTACTGGTGACCTTTTTGAAACATCAGCGACATTTAACCGCCCGCTTGATGTCAATGATTCTGGGTGTTGCTTAAATGGACTTTGGCTGTTACTTTTTGCTGGTACATGTCCAGCTAGAGGTAGAGGATCTGTCGAATCTGCACTATCCGAGATGGAATCATAGCGTGTAATATGTGGTGGGACTTTGGTGTGTTGGTTACTTTGGCCAGGATTTCCACGGTTTATGGTGTTGAAGTTCATGCTTTACGCTTTAACACGCCTTGACGCGGTGCGGCGCGATGTTGCTGGACGTGTAGGCAGCAGTCGAATGCAAATCTGATATCCAAACGATACTTGTAGTAAAATTTTCAGTTGCAATGACGCTTTTTTATGAAAAGTATATTGTTTATCAAATTAGAAACGGCTGTTGTATCGAAGGAGAAGAATAAACAGGCAAGTAGATGTTATCAACCAGACGTAGATCAATTGATTGGCGCGAAGCCATTGTCTGCTCACGTGCCTCGAAACCAAACCTGAGACTCATTGTGAAAAGAAAACGATTTACAGACAAAGTAGATCTTCATTCCTACAAGCCCTTACATCATTAGACTCGTAAATACTCTCCTTCTGCTGCTTTGACTCTGCTTTTTCAACTCTAGTAGTTATGTTAGTTGACATCACGTTTGTGGTTACACAACATGCGAGCTAAAATTAAGAGATTAATTCATGTTGCTAAAACTAATTCCTATTTATACAACATAATCATGAAAACTCCGTTCGTGCCATCATCATTCTCATCCTGTTACCCGTTGCCTGCCCATTTATTACCTCTTTACTACAAAGGAAACCCAACTCATTAAACCTCTGTCTCAACATCAGGTTTTCGGCCATCCAGAGCACCGAGCTTGGCCACCTTTCGAACGGCGAACTTGGCTTCATCCTTTGCAAATTGTAGATTGCGCATTGGGCGCCATTGCATAAGACCCCGGTGCTTCCGATGCATGTCGCGGCTATCGGAACGATAGGACTTGATCTTTTTGATCGGGTTCTTGCTGCTGGAGCTGGCCTGCGAATCGGTTGTCGCACTCGTCGCGTTGGTGCCTGTGGTGTCCACTGAAGTGCGACCATTCTCAGAAGGGTCTGTCGGTTCGGTATCACCATCCTGGATGCCAAGATCAGGGTCAGAGTCGTCAGAGTCGAAGTCATCATATTCTTCGCTGTCCTGACTGTGCTTCTCTACTGCCATCAAAGCAGATGGGTCTTCGCCAAAAGCCCCGCTCCAGTCAGTACCGTCCTTTGCCAGCCACTTGGCCTTTTGCTTCTCATCAGCCTGTGCGAGGACATCACGGCCATGGGTCAACGACTCTTCGTGTAGCTTCTGAATCACAGGAGGTACTTCAGTATCGACATCCTGCTTGCGCACACCTTCCGCGTAGCAGGCTTCCCAGGTCTCGATAGTCTCACGATCATCGTTAGAGCTGGCAAACTTGATGTGTTCCGAGTCGGTTCCCGGAGAAAAGCGGCCGTGAAACCTGAGTCGCCCAACTTGTTCCATGTCAATATCAGGAACTGATCTGTAGTTTTCTTCGGTGATGTAGTTCTGGGATAGTCGCAGGCCGTTATCACACTTCCAAATGGGAATATCAAAGTCCTTCTCCTCACCATCAACCAGCTCCAGGAGCCAGAGGACAGCATAGGCGTCGGCATGTCTCTTGCCACTAGGATAGAATTCCACAAAAATAGGCGAGCTGTAACGGTGACGAACCGGCAGTCGGATACCCTGACTGTTATTCTCGCCGCTGATGTTGAAGGTCATGCCATCGGCTTCACGGGTGGAAGAGCTCTTGCCAATGCTGGCAGAGGAACCTCCAGTACGGAATCGAAGCTTCACATGGTTCGCCGGGGCATATCCAGTAGTTGTGATGGCATTGGACATAAACTCGAAAGTACCGATATCCCAGCCTAGCTGAGGAGGAGGAAGGCGAAGCTCGACAGAACGGAACAAGAGCGAGATGCGGATTCTACCAAAGCCAATACCTCCATCGAGGGGATACCACCTGGTAGATTCGCTGCTGGTTTGTAGAATATCGGTCAGCTTGAGAGGAACAACGCCAATGAGCGGGTCGTGCTGTCGGTTGCGCGAGTCACGGACGCCGACAGTAACGATAGCAGAACGCCAGTCTCGAATGAACTTTTCCGTTCCTGCGTTGAATATGGGCTGAGAGGAAACGACCTTTGTTCGAGTCTTGTAGATAAGGTCGTCGTTGAGAAGGATAGTGCAGTAAGAGCTGGGGAGAGTCTTGGCTTGCTCTTCCTTCACTTCACCGGCCTCAGGGCGGGCTGGTTCGTACTCACGACCCTTTCGCTTTCCATTAGAGCCCTTGATGTTGGCCAGTTCCAAGCCAACGATCTGATGAACAACAATGCTCAGGATACCAGAAGGCCACAATGGGTCGGGAGGAGTGTGAATAACGGCGTCTTCCTCTTGATTGTCGATAGCGCCCTTGTTCTCCTGGAGCTCGGGCTTGTCTGCGAGTTCCTTGGGAAGGTTGAGATCACGTCCGTCCGTTCGAAGAGCCTTACGGAACTGTGTCTTGCCAAAGAAGCCGACTTCCCAGTGAAGCTCTCCGGGCATTTCGCTCTCGGCCTTGACACCTCGGAGCTTGGAAACCTGAGGGAACATTTTACCAGGGTGTTGGATAAGTTTTTGGATACTGAGCTCAACCTTCCCAACAACATCATCAGCAGATGATCTATCGCTGTCCCAAAGCTCGACTGATAGCTGCTCGTCAGCCTTGAGAAGATCGGCAGTAACAAGGAGTCCCGCACTCTCCTCGAAAATGGGGTTGAGATCATCCTGAATAACTCGGGTGCAGAACTGAGGCTTGGAGAATTTGCTCCAGCTGATAGTGATGTAAGGGTCAGAACCGCCGCCCTTACTTCCACGTGCATCCTGCTTGCTAAGACCAGTGGCCTTGTGAATACGAACGAACATGATACCAAGAGCCAGAGTCTCCTTCTTGATGTCGTCGCCCTGGAGCATCTTGCCGAGATCGAGCGACAGACTCTTGGGCGCCACATACATCGATGCGGCAGCACCGATGGCCCAGTTGACAAAGTTGGAAATAAGAGGCAGGTTAAGAATGTTAACGCCCTTCTCAATCATCGGTGTGCATCCAGCCTGGACCTTGGGAATACCCATGAGTGTGAAGGTCAGAGTCTTGAGGAAAGGAGGATCAGGAGTCAACTGAAGTCGGACTCGAGCGGTCGCAACAAGACCTTGGAGTTCGACCCAGATGGGCAATGGGACCCCGAAAAGTCCCTTAACACCAAGGTAGAAGACAAGCTGCATGCCCATGTTGCGAGCCTTGGAGGCAATATCTCCGCCAGAAGGCTTGGCATGGTAGGCGATGGCGACCTCGAGGTTGTAGAAGGAGCCGGCTTGCTCGTTGGCTGCAAGCTCTTCGGGGTCGGTAGTCTCCTTGTTCTTTCGGTGCTGTTCGTCCTTGATATCTTGCACGTGGGAGTCAGGGAGAGCGCGCATGTTCAGGATACGGATGGGATTGTTGCCCTGAGAGATATCCGCGACACGAACGTTCTCGATGACACCGGGAACAGAGGCGGCCATAACATCTTCGAGACTGCTTCTGTTAGCATGAGGGTACGGGTATTTGAGCCAAGAAACTTACGTATCGGCAACAGCAGCAAACATCTCAGGGTTAATGAGACCCCACATGATTCCGAGCATCGTATTCATCCATTCGACTGACTCGGGGATCAAGTTGGCGGTGGCAGTCTCGCCACGCTCTTGCTCGCTCGACCATTCGAGGTCTCTACCTTGACGGATCAAATCTTTCGTCCAGAGAAATACGCCTGACGCAACGCAGAAACCCAGAGGAATGAGCCCCAAGAGACGGCCGCCGAACATTTTTCCAATAAAAACAATGGCGCAGAAGATGCCAATACACAAGACATTCGAGCGTTGCTCAAGAATAGCAAACATGGGTTCATAGCTGACCGAAGGAGTCTTGTAGAACACGACAGAGGTTTTTTCACTTCGGATGGGTACATCAGACGTCGCACCCTCCTGAACGGGGTCTGGGGGCGCAGTGACATCTTGGGCGTAGCGGTACTCCTCTCCAGATTGTTTCGAAGAGGTTGCGATAGTGGTAGGTTTTCCTAGATTCTCATTGGGAACTGACATCTGGACAAAGATTAGATCTGTGTTGATGGTTGACGATATGAACCACTGCCATTAACATAACATACCTGAGGGTTCTCGACAGCTTCCTTGTAGTCGAAATCTGCGTCTCGAATTCCAACATCCTTTCCTGTAACTGGATCACGGACGGTGCGAGTATCCTTTTGATTTCGGATAGCTTCAGCTCTGTCTTGTTTATGGTCCTTTGTGTCGCCCTGAATCTTATTCTGCTTGAGCTGCTCATCAATCTGAGCGTCACGTTGCTTCTTGTTCTGGTCCAGCTGGTCCATAAACTCCTTGACATTAGGGACGCGGTTCCGGCCACTGTAATGCTGGCCGGCCGAGGGTACTGTTTGCTGCTCAAACTGCGACATGATGGCGAGTCTGTTGTAGCAGTGATCAGATTCCCCAATCAAGCTCCCGTCGGGTATAATAGATGATGATGGAGAAGGAGGGAGGAAAGGTGAAACGAGGGGGGGAAGGAGAGATGAAAGAAATAATGGGCAATTAGCGTCACACAAATAGCATTAGCATTACTTGGCCCATTGCGATTGATTCATCGCTTTGGGATGGTTGCTTGAAACGCAATCAACCAAGGAAACATGATCATTAGCCAGACATGATTTAAGGTCGATGACGTCGATTAACAAGGGAGCTTTGGCCCGGGTCGATCATTTTTAGTGGATGTCAAGAGCCGCGTCAAACCTCCATCCTTACCTATCCATGGGCGGGAAGCTACAGTGGGGGGGAGGTAAAAGCTCCCCGCACTCATGGCTGGGTTTTTAATTCCTGAACGCCATCAAAACCGACGTGAACGGTCAATATGTTATGATGATGACAGGAGTCTTTTTCATCACATGCAAACTTGTTGGACACTCTTGTCTTCATTGTGAAAATAGCCATCGGATCATCTTATCATGGGTACCTATGTAAGCCAAGACTGCTAATCGCTGATCGAGAGCCAAGTCCCAGGGTAACTGGTTCAGCCGAACAGGGAGGCTACAGGCTAACAGGGAACTGTCAGTGACACGCATCAACATGATACCATCCTTTATCCCCACTCTCAAAAGCTTGCGTAAATGGCTTGGAACCCAGTAAGCATTCAGCTGTCATCTCAATCATTCATTGGCGCCCTTCAATCCTTGCTTTCCAAGAGGAGCAACGCAACAACACCAACTCTTCTTGGCAGATTCCCCGTTTCGGCCACTAGATGGAAGTAGAAATAGGCGGCTCGCCTGTCTTGGAGTCAATTTCCTCACCAGATAAATCAACGGCTGGTTCAAGCTGATGCATGCCGTCAAACTTTGTATACCGGAGCGAGTCTAGGTCGATGTTGTTAAACTGTCGCACCTGTAAACTATCAGTCACTTGATATGCTCCTAGTCTAACGGTGGGCAGTACGCACGCTTATACCATATAATGGATTCTCGGGTCGTTTCTTCTCAAAATCAATGCCAATCCTAGCACCGCACTTGGGACAGAACATGTGGTCGCGAGTTTTGGTGTTGAACATGTATCGAGCGACTCGCTTATCCGAGTCGTTGTGCCATGTCACTTTCTCGTGTGTTGGGTCTAAGATACAGATTAGCTAGGTTCCATCACGTTGGGTGAAGCTGGGAATAAGGTGAGTCTGACAAACAAGAAGATAACCCCCTCGACGGCAGATGGAGCAATTGCAGTTCACAACCTCATGCTCAGGCAGGGGAGGAGATAGAGTTACAGAGAGGCCAATGTAACCACAGTGGCAGCCTGCCTCATAAGTGGCTTCAGGCTTGCTATCTTCGGTTGACATGTTGATGTGCTTGAATAGTTGTAGAGAATGAAAAGCTGGTTGTCGCTAAATGACAAGCTCGTAACGACGATCTCCGTATTTAAGAAGAATTCTTGATAAGCAACCGAATATTCGGAAGAACTCTTGCTGTCTCGAACTTGCAGGGTGGGTATAAATAGATCTCCCAGTTGCCAAATTGGGACTCCGAGAATCCTCTGGAGTTCCACCGACTGGGGAAGAGCTGAGAAATAACCCACTATCTACATATCACATTGCCTACAAATCACATTTTCTCTTAGTTCGGACTTCAATTCGGACTTTGAGTTCCCAGTCTATCGGGTTGTCGCAAATTTCCAATACTGCAGGACTGAACCGAGTAGGTACCCTAGACAGTGGAGGAAATGAGCTCAAGTTCTACTTTTGAAAAACAAACTGCTGAAAGCAAGCACTGCAATTTTAAAAGTCAGGGTAAAAAACAGTAAGGGATAAAATGGACTGTTAGTTTTAAAGCAGGAGTAGTATATTTTCTATCAATGAAAGCTCCTTCTCTCATCGTGGCTTTGATAAATGATATCCTCACCCGCACCTGCCTGCCTCGTTAGGAACTATTAAAATCCTCCTCGTCAGTGCCTTCCACGAATCCCGCCATTTCCACATCCGAAGCAGCGATATCATCTCTTTCGAAGTAAGAAAAGACAGGAACATAAGTTTCTTCATCATCCTCATCATCCTCATCATCTTCAGATCCCAGCACCTTCTCTTCCAGTTTGTAACGAGCGTGCCTGGTCTCATCTTGTTCCTTCCTTCTGAACTCATCCTTCCTCTTGGAGTAGCGAAATTTTCGAAGACGATATGCCAGTACGACTTCATCCTCAACCGAGTCATGGTAGGTTGACTGCGTCTCATGATTTGCCGCTAATTCTGCAGATACCTCAACTCCTATACCCGGCGGCCCTATTCCCATACCTGCACCTCCGCCTCTATCGCGAGATCGTTCCACCGTACGCGATACGCCCTTCGCGACAGCGACTCCAACTACCATGTAGACTGGAGCACTAAACATGGAACCACGAACGAAAACATCGACTTGCTGCGTGCGTAGTGCCCTGTTAACATAAGATGCTGATGGGATAAAGTGTTGCGCTCGAACATTCTTCGCCTCAACAGTGAAGGATGTGCCTTTAGACCAATTCCCTTCAACAAATGGCGAAGCACCTAGTACAGCGGCGAGCACAGATGATGCTCCAATTTTGGAGCTGAAGCCAGTATTCAACGCATCGGTGAAGCTCTTAGTGACTTGCTCCCTTTCGCTGACAATAGCTGAGGGGTCAATTGGCTCAACCACTTTTCGATTGAGTATATCAATCGGATCGTTGGGGTATTTGAGAATGCTTCCAAGAACTAGATCGTCTGGAGATAGGCACTCCTGTGGAATGATCCAGTGCCTTTTTGGCTTATCGCTGAATGCCATATTGTGGTGCTTACATGCGCTTTTTGGGTCCAAGTAGTGGCGGGTAATAGCAATAAGTAATTGTTATATGAAGATCATTCGAGGCTGACAAGATCCAAGTCACACCCACAACGCCAATGACGTTACAATGTAGCCCAGCTGAATTTTGGTGACGATAATCCCTCTTATACAAAATGGCTGAAGCCTCATTCAGGTCAGCAGACCATGCTATGATTTCCCCGCCTCTATAAGCTGATGACACAGGAACAACTATGTACTGATCCAACTCACCTCTCACAACCATGAGGCCCGAGGATTTTGCAAAGTACTTGCGTGAGCATAAATTTGACCCCGAGAACCGACCGGAAGATCGTGGCGATGCCATACACTCGGCTATCCTCGACAAACGAGTTTATATCGCTATCGAACTTCTGAACCTATACCCAGAAGACTGTCTCGAGGCGAGAAGCCGCAAAGGATTCAAGAGTGGGCGCACTCCTTTACACAATGCCTGTGAGCATAACCGTACATTGATTGTCAAGAATCTTCTAGACAAAGGAGCCGATGTTGATGCACGAAGCTTTCACAAACTCACTCCACTTATTTTTGCAACTGAAGCAGAGAATCCTGAGATTGTGAAACTTCTGGTGGAAAAGGGGGCCGACGTCAATCTCCAGTCGGATACCAAGACCAACGAAAAAAGCGCACTTCACGTTGCTGCAAACATAATGTCTCCAGATATCATTTTGACTCTTCTCCATAACGGCGCAGACCCAAAGCTTGTGACTAAGGCTGGCAGTACTCCTTTGCACACCGCTGTTCGATCTGGTTGTGCATCTGCGGCCGCTCTTCTGCTGTTTCATGGAGCGTCTCCTACAGCTAAGAACAAGAAGGGAGAATCACCACTCGGTCTTATCGAGAACTTACGAAAAGACGACCACAGAAGATTCACTCACGTCTTCGAGTGCGCCAGAAGAGAAGGTGACTTTGGGGATTTCTTTAATCAACACGTTCATTCCAACGCACCAATCGACCTTGTCGCTGCGTTGCACTGGGCCATATCGCATGACCTTGACCGAGCTGTCGCCTACCTCCTGCATGTCGACTCACACGCGGCAGAGGTAAGGCTGTCTAGAGGATGGTATCCGCTTCATTTAGCAGCGAGGGGTGGACATGAGAAATGTGTTACGGTTCTTCTCGACCATGAGGCAGAAGTTGACTGCAAAACCAAGACAGGTTGGACACCACTGATGATGGCCGCGGAGAAAGGCCACAAGAAGGTGATTCACATTTTGCTGAAACATGATGCGAAACACTCAGCAACAAATGAGAACGGGGATACTGCATGGAAGATTCTTAGACACCGTGGTCACATATTTCGAACGTTGTTCTTTAGGCATGTTAGTCCCTCAAACGTAAATCATGAAGACAAGAAACCGGTCGAAGAGAAGAGATTGGCATCACCAAAGGAGAAGAAATCCTACCGCAGAACGCCCTCTCCAGGCCCAAAAGATGTTAAAGAAGACCCAGGTAACCACCCTCCTAAGTGCTGACATGTGTTTGTAAATCAAAGTCTTACACGTCCAGGTGAGATGTTCGCACTTACAGATGCGAGATCTGACGAGGTATCAACTCAAACACCTCAAAAGTTCGTTTGCAACACTCTACATATTGAATACGATGCTAACAAAACGCAGCGCCGAGTATTTCGAAGACTTCCTTAAAACCTTGGAGCTAACATGGTATAATCAAATCCAATGGAATCCCGAAGACGATGTTGAGAACCCTCGCCAAGACCGGACTGGTCCGGTCAAGGTTGCCATACTGGACACTGGAATCGATCTCAACCATCCAGACTTTAGCCAGCGGGCAAAGAGAAGAACGAAGATAGGATTAAAACATGTATCTGAAAAGACACAACGCGAACGTATAAGGGCATATAAGAATTTTACAGATGGGCCTGAGGATGATGTGACTGATAACGACGGCCATGGCACGCACATCGCTGGTCTGATTATGACTATTGCTCCACGTGCTGAGCTATACATTGCGAAAGTGAGCTCCTCACAGAGACCTGAGAGTAAAGACGAAAGCACGAAAAGGGCGTCAAAGAGGCGTGGGAAAGAGCCTCATCCTATTCAAGAGGTATAGATATCACCACATCCCCTGTTCTGCTCCAGCTAACAATACGCCAGGCTCTTAAGTGGGCTATTGAAAATAAGGTCAATATCATCAATATGTCACTTGGTTTCACCGAACCAGGCTCTCTCGAGCTTACCAAGACTCTGACAGATGCAGACCGTGAGGGAATTAGTGTTTTCGCGGCTGCTTCAAACCATGGCAATCGCAACCCTATAGCCTGGCCAGCGCGGGATCGTCTGCTGGCTATTTGTGTAGGATCGAGCGATGAGATGAACAAACTTTCAACTTTCGCTCCCAGCACAAATAGAAAATTTCCGATCTTTGTCACTTACGGTGAGAATATATACAGTCATTGGCCTGGCGGCGGTTATCGCAAGATGAGCGGCACATCAGTCTCGACGCCGATTGCTGTAGGCATGGCAGCCATGATAATCGCCTTTCTGAACAAAACAAATGCATGGCGGCCAGGTGATAAAGTCAATCTTCTCGGAAGGATAAAGGAATGGCGGATAAGAGGCACAACAGGTATGGGAAGAGTATTGGAGAATATGTGTCGAGATATCAATGGCCTCAAGATTCTGCCACCAAAGCTAATGTGGGAGGATTGCACTGTGCCAAACCCGCATCCGATACAGATTCTCGGTTTCCTGAGCCAGTATGAAGGCCACGAAGTGGCCGGTTGAATTTAAACTCGATATAAGCGAAAAGCTCAGGAAAGAAAATGATACGATGATTGGTATTGCATCCCAGATTGGATACAACGGCAGATATTGCAAAACAATGTTGTCCTTAGAGACAGACTTGAAGATCTAATCTGATTGGATGCTTCGTTAACCAAATCCCAAGGCTACAAGCTCTCTAACTAAGGCATACTTGGCCGCTTTGAGGACGAGGTACAAACGCCTGGGAACAAATCTGAGCAGAGCCATTTACGGTCATGTTGAACTGTTTCTACTGACCTGTGGCAGTCCGAACATGGGCGCTTAACTAACACGAGCGGAGGTCTAAAATAATATCGCGCCTATGGCCCTAATTCCGGGCGCTTGATGTTGGCCTAGGGTCCAAAATAAGCGACCAAGATATGCGAACACGAAGATTTGGCTTGGCATTCAAGCAGTTGGGGCGATTGGAACTTGTTTGAAGTAAGAGCAAGAAAAAGAAAAAAGAAGCTGAGAACAAGATACTTGTTCTCCAAAGATAGCGTCGCTGGAGTTGAGATGCAATATGCAGACGACCACAGAGCTGGGAACTTTCACTATTAATAATTCACTGGGTTCACGAAGTGGAATAACGATTTCAAGCCCCCATGATAAGTTCATTACCCTGTCGGGTCCTCTGGGTATTAGAAAACTTGGCTGCTAGAAGCATAAGAGACGAAATTAGTGAGCCTGTTTATGCTACTTTAGAGCACATCCTTAGGTCTTTGCATCCACTGCGAAGTGCTTCCGATAGATAAACCAATATTGGATAGCCTCCAGTGCTTAGTAACTCTGGATGACACAAAACATGCGCTGAAACTACAAAAATGGTATTAAGAGTTATTCCAACCTAGTTAGGGTACTTACAAACAGTCAACAAAACTTGATGACTTTATTCCTTTTGTTATTGTTCTATTCTCTTCCCTCAATCAATATCATTTTAAACCACAGGCCAGGCCTCTTAGCGCTGCCCAATGGAAGGGGTCCACTCTAGGCCCTGGCTAGTCGGTCGAGGTCTGAAACAACGTTTCGACACTGCACGGCCAATCGTTCGCCTTGTCAACCCCGGTCTCGAGATTCACTATACGCCAAACCACCAGCGATGCCGCCCAAAGCTCAGGAACACAGCGCTTGGGGATGAAATTGTACGGTTACCAGACTTAGGCGCTGGACTGGGTCGATTGGCCTGAGTTGCTGCGACCTGTTGCTGCCCTTCTGCTACCTCTCCACTCGGAGCAAGGAACCGCTGAAACGAGTCTGGATAGAGACTCATCTGCGGCCAAGTATGGCGACCATTGATACGCCAGTGCTGATGGGCTCCTCTGCATTTCTGACCGTTGAGCCCAAGTGGAGCCTGACATCAGAGTCAATCGTTGACGCGATTCGATGTGGATGAGATCGAATCGTAAGTCGCTTTGTCCTTTGGTTGGTCCCTCGAGTGAGGAACTGCTTCAGCTTCACTTGATGGTGGTTGCAGGGATCGAAGAAAAGCCTGTCCTACATGTCCACTGCATCTGTGCATTGTCTCCAACAAATTGGGTTATGTGTGTCGTATGACTGATTTTACTCTTAAAGTCTGTCCCGGCCGACTATTCAGTGAACCCCTCTCCTGTTCTCCCATTGTTCTCCATTCATTCAAAGCCCAACAATAATGGTGTTCAAACACCTTTATTGACACCCTTTTTTTCACCTCTGTCATTAATTCGCTTCTATTCTTCCCTGTTGTTCACTTATTGACTGTTCGGACCGGTTCCACAATCAGATAACTTTCGCTTGTTCCTCATCAACTCACTTATATACCTTGAGCCACTCACTTATACCAATTACTTCGCCCTTTCACTGTTTAACAATCACTTTCATATATCTACCCAGATCAGCTTTCTGTACCAAGCTAAAAGCACTCGGTAAGTCCTGTACAGACATTGCAACTGTAGTCTCACTCTGACCTTCCCCAACAGCTTTCCTTTGATCACTACCTACTTTCGGTACTATCTCGAACTCTCAAATCCAGTTCAGGACACATTCTTTTTCATTATTTTAAACAACAATTTCTTCGACCATGTTCGGTGAAAAGATCCGTGGTCCTGGCATGATCGTGCTGCAGGTACTGCGAGTTATCACGATCATCAGTCTTCTTACAGCCGCCGCCGCTTGCTGGATTCTTGTCATCAAGATCAATCGATCTGCCGGATGGTTCTTCTTCGAAGCCATGTCTCTGGTACTCACCAGCTCCGCCACCATCTTCCTCGTTATATCCGAGCTGCCTTTCTGCAAGAGCTACTTCCAGAAGAACTGGCCTGTCTTCTCCGATGAGCACGGCCTCACTTGGCTTGGTGCCGGTCTTCTTCTGATTGGGTCCAATATCCTTGGAAAGCTCAACTCCCCCTACAACCACGACGACAAGATTGGCCTTCCTTTTTGGCGACTGATTCTGGCAGCCGGCATCCTGACACTCACCTCTGGTGTTCTCAACCTCATCTGCTCAGTCATCTTCCGAGACCGCGACATCAACGCTCGAATGATTCGCGCTGATGGCTCTCTGGCTCGAAGCAGAGATGAGGCCAAGTCTTTCGGCAAGCCCAATTCCAACTACAGCTCCTCATTCAACGATGAACGGCCTAAGAAGACGTTCATGTCGTTCTTCTGGAAGAAGAGCGACGACTCGCAGTCTCAGTCTAGCTCGCCGCGACGCAACATCAGCAACCCAATCAGCCGACCTCATATTAGCCATCCGATCACGCATGATCACGACGTTGAGCGAAATGCGCCTCCTCATTACGACAATCAGCAACATGATTACGACGACGACTTGGACCGTCGCAGCCCCATCGTTCCCGCCGTCCGCCGCCCTGACACAGCTCTGCACCCCATGAACATCCGACGGCCTGCAAGCCCCAGTATGTATTCGGAGGCTCACATGTCCCGTTTCTAAGTCAACAACCATGGGAAAGGAGCGTTGTCGGCTGGTCGGGTCATAACTGAAATGGAAAACGGAAAATCAAGAGGCGTTTAGGGATAAGGAGTCAAATACCCAGGGGTCCACCAGGAAAGGGCCTATATCTGTTACCTTCTTTTGCATGTTTCATAGCATTGTTTCTAAGTTGTTATTACGAACTTGATCAAATCCTTTGTCGTATTATCCTGTGATTTTCTTGACCTTTTCTACAATTAAAATACCAACAAAGTTTCGCTATCAATCTTGGGGGTTTGTGGAAAACTTGACTGGTGTTGTGCAAGCAGGCTCCAGCCTGAAGTGCGATACTCAAAATGCATGTGCCTAAAGCATATCTTAAAAGACACTTAATAATAATAAAGTTAAAAGAAAAAGCAAAATTCCTGTATATAAAGATGCTCTCTTTCAATCGGTGTACTCCGATTTGTTGTCGCCCTTTGTGATAGAACAAAGGAACGCACTGATAATCTACAAAGGCTTGCAGCTAAAGAAAGCCCTTAGCTGCTACCAAAATAGATACAGGATATTTTGGTTCAAAAGAACGGGAACATAAAAAAGAGCTTTCCCTCTCTTTTGACCTGTCCTAAGATTCTGGTTGTCGTTATCTATCGCGTTTGATTTAAAGACGATTTCGTTTGAGTGGAGCCTCAGGCATCCACCATCAATCAATCATCCTTCCTGACCCGACAGGAACTGTACCTAGCCTGCCTGCCTCTCACCTAGCTTCGCCTAGCCTGACCTAAACATTACCATTACCTTCACCTCACCTCACACGACCAGTTGCGCTCGTCTCCAACATCATCACCATGTCTGGAGACTCTGCTGAGGTGGCGGAGGACTATCGCCTCGCGCTGGAAGATCTCTCCTCTAATTTGCGTTTTGAGATTAGCAACCTAACTGTTATTGCTCGCGAGAATACTGAACATGCTCTAGCGATCGCGGAAGTTTTGCAGCAGCACATCCTCAAGGTAAGTTGTGATCCAGAGTCTTGATTGTCAAGTCGTATCTTGACCTTGTTCAATGGCTAATTTTTACTGTAGGCAGCTCCAAGCAAGAAGCTACCAGCTTTGTACGTACTAGACTCGATCGTCAAGAATGTTGGCACTCCATACACGCTCTACTTCGGTCGCAATCTTTTCAAAACCTTTATGGAATCATACGCTGTAGTCGATCAACCTGTGCGTCGGAAGATGGAAGAGATGCTTAGAACATGGAAGGAGCCTGTTCCTGGATCTATGGACAGCAGACCCGTGTTTTCTCACGAGTTGGTGCGACCCATTGAGAATGCACTCTTGAAGGCACGCGCCGCTACCATGCCCCAAGCGGGAATGATGCCTGGGCGACCGCGATCTGCTGTGCCCCATCGTGATACCCCGACACCGCCTGGAATGAGATATCCACCAGGCCACCCAGCTCAACAATACACATCAAATGGAGGACAGTCATTGAGCAATGACATTCGGAATCTAATTGTTGCCACGCAGGCGGAAGCCTCGAGGAACCCCCATGATCCTGGTGTTCAGACTAGATTAAGAGCACTTCATGACCTGCAGGCCATTGTGAACAGCACTAGCTTGCCTCCGGATCAGCTTGAGCTCATTAAGAACAAAGTAACTGAACTTGCTGCCGTAAACATGATGGCGCCTCTGACCCAAAGGCCTGCGCCTACTCCTCCTGTGCCTGTTCAAGCACGCCCTATCCCAATGCCTCCAGTGTCCGTAGCTCTTCCTCAGCCTGCAGCTCCGGCTCCGGCGCAAGAAGGTGTGACGCTCGATGCGCTCTTGGGCAAGGGAGCACTGGCGGCACTGATGGCAAGACAGTCGGCCACTCCTCAAAACTCGACACCTACTCCGCAGCCACCCCCCGTTCAACATGAACCGCCAAAGCCACCGATGCCAACGATGTCTGCGATGCCAGCCATGAATATGCCAACCATGCCTATACCAACAATGTCAGCAACACCTACACCTACACCAGTACCGCCACCTGCGGCAGCAGCACCATGGAGTCTTCTTGACCAACTACGAAAGTCGGGTCTACTCCCCCCTGCGCCTGCATCTACACCTGTCCCAGTGCAACAAGGCGGTATCAACTTGGCTGCTTTAAAGCAACCCTGCCAGCCTTCCTTGATCCGACAACTACATAACGACTTGGGCCAGCCATGCACCCAGTGCGGTAGACGGTTCCGAGATGACGAGGCTGGCAAGAAGAAGAAGATTGCTCATATGGACTGGCATTTCCGTGTCCACCAACGAACCAACGAAGCCGAGAAGCGAGGCATACATCGGAGTTGGTACGTTGATCAAGGCGTAAGTACCAGTCATGAACCCTCATACTATAAGGTTACTAACAGCAAGACAGGAATGGCTCAAGTCAAGAGAGGTCGTCGACGTAGACCACGTCCCAACCATCGAAGATGCTGCCGCGCAGGCTTCCAAAGCATCCGAGGCTGCTAAACCAAAGTACATCCCCGTTCCTGATCCATCTCGTGGCATCAACACTGTTTGTCCGATTTGCCAAGATCGCTTTGAGAATAAATGGCTCGATACTGCGCAGGAATGGGTATGGTTGGATACAGTTCTGGTTGGTAACCGAGCATACCATGCTTCATGTCACGCAGAAGCAACACGAGATCGCGAGAACACGCCAGTGCTGGGCAAAAGGAAGGCCGAAACAAGCATGGCGTCACCCAAAGTGCGATCTCTCAAGACGTCAGCTTAAAGAGAGGCAAAAATTTGGCACATCATACATATATTATATCAACTTGGCGACAATCGGCGTTATGGAACTAGCATTGAAAGGAAGGGATGGCGGCAGTTGCGCATTACCATGGAGTTATGTTTAAGGGCTTTTTAGCATTTTTAGTCAGTCCAACTATTCGAATAGTTGTCGCCATAGTTTTGATGCAAACAGACTAATGTCCTCATATTGTGTCTCTGAAATTATTCGTTTTTTTTTGTGTGTGTTAATATCCTTCCTGACTTCCTGTCGTCAAAGCTGACAGTGAACTAAACTACCGGTTCTATGGAGCCGAGAGCGGGCCGCTGTAGCTGGATTGGCCCCACGATTCACTCTACGCGAACCTGAACGCGTCGGGTTCAAGCGTTACGTTAACTACCTAACGTTAGCTGCGTTCCACTGTATTTTATCCCAACATTAGCAACCTAGGCGCGGGCAGCTTCCATCTAACCTCTCAGAGCTTCGATCCCTTTACCTTTAACCGCCCAAGCCAGCCAAAAACGACACAGCACGACACGACACGACGGTCGCTACAGATTTACACAACCAGCTAAGCTTGCCTCCACTGTCATCGTCCGGTCATCGGCCAAACTGCAGCGACCATGGCAGTCGACTGCCCAATCTGCAACAAGTCGGTAAAACCATCCGAGATCAACAACCACATCGACTCAGGATGCGAGAAATTCGTGATAGATAAAGAGAAAGATCCAACACCACCGCAATCACAGACACCGCAAACTAACTCGCAAAAACGCAACGCCTCGAATTTCTTCTCCACACCCGCTCCGAAACGACAAGCTGCTTCTGAAAACCGAACATCGACGCCGGTTAAGGAAGCTCTACAGCCGATAGTAGGGAGGAAAAGGACGTTCGAAGAAGGTCCTGGAGATGGACTGGGAGGAGGCACAAATGATAACGACGGCGCGACGAACAGAGATGGTGTCAATGGAGCGAATGGTTGGGATAAAGCAACAGAGCAGGATGGCAGAGTCGTGAAAAAGACCAAGACACAACGAGCTGCGCCCTTGGCTGAACGAATGCGACCACGAACACTCGACGAAGTATGCGGACAGGACCTTGTTGGACCAACTGGCGTTCTCCGGTCCCTCATAGAGTCGAATCAAGTACCTTCCATGATTCTATGGGGTGCTTCAGGGACAGGAAAGACGACAATAGCACGCTGTATCGCGCATATGGTTGGCAGTCGGTTTATCGAGCTGAATGCTACGAGTACAGGAGTCAGCGAGTGCAAAAAATATTTCCAGGAGGCCACCAACGATCTTGCTCTTACTGGTCGCAAGACGATTATCTTTTGTGACGAGATCCACCGTTTCAACAAGGCTCAGCAAGATGTTTTCCTCAAACCTGTTGAGGCTGGCACCGTGACGCTTATTGGCGCTACGACGGAGAACCCATCTTTCAAGGTGGCGAGTGCTCTGCTATCACGTTGCCGTACATTTACGCTATGCTCCCTTTCAACTGAGGATGTGGTGCGCATCCTACAGCGAGCGATCAAAGAAGAAGAATCGGTATATCCACCAACACCACTTCTAGATGAAGCTATGGTCACATATCTCGCCCGTTTCGCGGACGGGGATGCTCGCACTGCCTTGAACCTCCTCGAGCTAGCTCTCTCACTCACAAAACGGGAGGGTATTACGCAAGAAGATATCAAAGCTGCCCTCACCAAGACCCTTGTATACGACCGTGCAGGAGACCAACACTATGATACCATTTCTGCCTTTCATAAGTCTGTGCGAGGAAACGATGCAGATGCGGCGCTTTATTATCTAGCCCGCATGCTTCAATCAGGCGAAGACCCATTGTTCATCGCGCGCCGTATGGTTGTCATTGCCTCTGAAGACGTTGGGCTGGCGGATAACACCCTCCTGCCCCTCGCAACGGCTACGTACACAGCCACGCAACAAATCGGCATGCCTGAAGCACGTATCCCCCTCGCCCACTGCGCCGTCGCACTATGCAACGCACCAAAGAGTACCAAAGCGTACCGCGCCCTTAACAACGCCTACGCAGCTCTTCGCGAACCAGGTGTCGCCGGTCTTCCTGTACCGCTACATTTGCGCAACGCGCCCACACGACTCATGCGTGATATGGGATATGGGGCCGAGTACAAGTATCCGCCAAACTACCGCGACGGACGAGTTAAGCAGACGTATCTGCCTGACGAGCTTGTTGGACGTCGTTTCGTGGAGGATAGGGATTTGGGTACAGAGGTTGACCCAGATCTTGAGATGGGCGGAATATAAGCTTACTGATCGAATCTGGGATAGACTGGATCTAAGGAAAAGGATAAAAAAGCGCGGTTTTGCATTGTCTAGGAGTCAAGATAGGTTTGGGTACCCCTCTGTGGGTTTGTAATATGTATACTATAGGACACTTGGGTCAAGCTGACAGGGTCGCAATTATAAGTTGTAACAATACCACAAATGCTATCATTTTCCCTTTTGTACTATTCCATGAGCGATGCTGTATGAACATGCTGTTCACTATATAACGCCTAAAAACCAATCCTCAGAACGCCGTTCCCATGCATATTCCTCATGTATGTAAATCCCTTAATCATCCTGTGTCAAGTCTATAAATCCAACGTCACTCACTCGAATAACATTCGCTCTGACCCCTTTACGCCGTAGAGTTGCTGTTTCCCTAGCCATCAACTCATCGCGCTCTTCGGCGTCTACCTCGACCTCTTTGAAGAAACCCACAGCACTGGCCCTTGGAACGAGTAACTTCTTCTTCCGCGCAGGGGCGGGGCTAGGGGTTGAGTTCCGGCTCGGAGGAAGGGATTCTTGCTGTCGCTTAGGCGATGCAGATGCGCGTGGGACGAGGGACGAGAGCGGAACAAGATCAGATGACGAGTCACTAGCAAAGTCATCGTCAAAAGTTGACTGTGGCTTGGGTGCTCGTCTGGGAGGTGAACGTGAAGGTTTTCTCAGAGACTGTTGGGAGGCGCTTGGAATCTTGGACTTTCTGGTGAACATGTCCATAGACGTCTGCTTCAGCTTGGCCGGCTGGGAGGGCTGAGAAGAAGCGGCTTGCCTCGCTCGTATAATATCCCGCTTCGAATCTGTTAGCCTTTGGGGAGAACCACTCGAGCCAGTAGTCGCCCCCATTTCATCAGACTGTCGCTGAGAAGTAGAGGTACGAGTCCTTGCCGGTGGCGAGGGTGAAGCGGGAGGCGACTCTGCCGCACAGGGCGGGCTAGATGTGATAACAATCGCCTGCTGTTGTCCGTCCGTGGAGCTTCGAGTTCTAGGCGTCACCTGTGAGCTGGCAAGTGACCAAGGGGTTGCAGTCTGCCTGGTGGGGCTCTCCGAGGTGGACACAGGTTGCTTACTTGGATCCAGAGGGGACGGTATGCGCAACCGGCGGGATGTTGTTTTACGAGTTGGGGAGATGGCTATGCTTTTCTCTGCGGCAGTCGTTTTGGAATCTGTCGTAGAGGCAGCATGGGGCTTTGTTGCTCGCACAAACTTGTTAAGTGCACCAGCAGTCATCCCCGTCTTCGACATACTCTTGGATTTCTTGGGCGCCGGTTGATTCGCCTTGCGACGCTCTGGCCTTTGGGTTTTGGCGCTTGTAACAGTCTCTTGAACGGTAGATGACTCGCTAGCCTTTACCAAAGCGTCTATAACCCAAACACCCAGAGGACGGGACGGATCGTACGGCTTTTCCACAGTCTTGGAAACCGACGCTTCGATATTGTCTGCATCTTCGATATCGTCGTCGCTGTTCAACGCAAGCCCGGCTCGGGCTTGTAAGATCTGCTCATCTTCCTCCTTGGACAGGTCGATTGGGACGAGATCGATCGGAATATGTTGTAATCGAGCCACACGGACCGAATCATGATTAACCTCATTTTTGAAGGCCGTGATCGCCTTTATATCTCCGTCATGGTCGTGTCCCCCTGCCGCTTGAAGCTTTTGGACAAGGACCGCATGGGACAAGACTTTTATGAACTTCAAAGCGCCTACTCGATAATCCCAGCCAAAAACTTCGCGCGCAAACTCTCGCAACTCCTCGATCTGAATCTCTCGTTTCATGTGAACTTTTTCGCGAATCTCACCTAGGCTTTCAACAGGCGAAACAACTGGATGTGTGTAGTGACGCAGGATCTTGAAATCTGGAAACGTCTCTGGGATCCTCAGCGCCGGATTTCGTCGTTTAAAGTAACCCTTTTCGTTGGTGCGCAGTTCGTGTATCAAAGAGTTTCTCCAGGCCTGAAGCGCTCCCTTGTCCGCTGACTTCAACCGACAGAGCTCTTTGCCGAAACCAGCCCTGGCAGCCTCGAGAGCTACCTTGATTCCACAACCGGGGAGTCCATCGGGATTGTAGTCGCCACCACTCATCAAAGCGACGAGAACCATACCTTCTCGATCAAGACCTTGCGCTCCAAGCTCCAGCTTTTTCGCATCGAGAAGTGACACATGTGTTGGGGTCGTTGACCGTTTCGATTCCGGTGACCATTTTCGCAACACTTTTGTACATCCAAACATAAGAGCATCAACATCCTCGGTGAGAACCATATCCACGATTCCATGTTGTTGTAGTAGAGCGCACTCTGCCTCTGCTTCTCCAGGCGCATCGTGGATGTTGCAACCAAATAATCGAATTAACCGTTTTGCTTGTGCATTGGCGAAGGAACTGCCACGACTGGATTGCTTGTTTCGCTTGACCGCGGGCTTATAAGGGCCATCGAATACGAAGATGGGTTCGACTGGACATGCTAAGAGGCGAACAAGACGGTAGAACAAGGTTCGGATTTCAGGATTGGTGCCACCTGATGTTTATTAGTAAGTTATAGCATATCAACATTTGAAGTATTCTAGATATATACCTTGAGCTGCCTGATTTTGGAATTGCCAAATCGCAACATCAATGGCAATGCGCAAAGGCCGTCCCTGCTGTTCTAGAGACTGTGCGGCGAGTTTAAGCAGGGCGATTCGTTCGCCTCCACCAATCTCCTGATGGATCCTAAAAGAATTAGCAATATTCGCTGTAATAGTGAGTTATAGAATCTCACCCCTTGATACCCATTTCGACCTCAAGAAGCCCACCAAGAGATCTCGGCCTGCCCCTTGAATTTGATAGTCGATGATGTAGGTTGAAGTTCACGGTCCCTAATGGCCCCACGTCGCTGCGGTTACCCAAGCGATATGTTTTTAGGCGGTAGATCGGCGCTATAAACGCCGACATTTCAAGATCCATCAACCAACCAGCGTCAGGTTGCACGGTTGCGCCCAGACCGGGGCAGGATCTCATCTATCGCCAACACATCGACAATCAAAAGGTCCAAAATTTATAAGAGGAAACACAGAACAAATTGACCGGTCTCATCAATCATGGCCTCGGGCGCAGGACCTACGACACTCGCTCATCGAAGCGTGGCTACTATCCGTGGAGGTCCTTCTCAGGCGCCAGGCCCCTCTACTCCACACACTCCAAACCGCTCTTCTGTTGTACCCAGCTACGGCTCACCATCAGCCATTCGTGCAGATGACGAGGTCATCATCGTTGAGATTGGATCACGGCATATCAGAGTCGGGTTTGCTGGTGATACGTCTCCAAAGGCGACCCTTCAGTGCAGCCCAGAAGATCAACGGCGAGCTGGAGACTTTAGAGGTTGGCAGCAACCAAAACGGGCAGCTGGCCTACAATGGTCCAAGGAGCATGAGTTCTGGCGTTATGACTTGAGAGATATCGAGCTTGGTCTCTTTCAGGACAAGTTGGGACGTGTGCTGCATGATGCCTTCTCAAGGTGAGTTGTGTCAAAAAGCTGAACGAATACTTACTTACACGATCAAGATATCTACTCATTGACTCTCGCCCAAGAAGGATCGGTTTGGTATTGGATTCGGGTGTACCGATACCCTTGTTGACGGCTACTCTAGACATAATGTTCAACAGATTTCAGTCACCAACAGTTTCACTTATGTCAACACCAACAATGTCGGCTATCTCAGCAGGTGTCAGATCTGCCCTAGTTATCGATATGGGCTGGGCAGAAACTGTGGTCACCAGCATCTATGAGTATCGGGAAGTCAAGACCACACGCACAGTTCGAGGTGGCAGGGCCCTTCTTGATTCAGTCTATTCGACCATGGAGAGTTTAATACCAGGAGAGCACGATACCGCCAAGAAAAGAGCGATCGGTTTCAAGGAATGCGAAGATATCATGTGCCGCCTAATGTGGTGTAAGCCATCAGAGTTCCGTTTATCTCAACGACAGTCAACTCAGCTGGAAACCGTGGATGAGCAAGAAGAGCTTGAGGCCGAGTCGGCGGAAGCTGGGGTTCCAACTGGAGTTGCCCAAATACCCATCAACACGGCATCTCGTCCGTTGACAGTGGATCTCCCATTTGAGAAGCTCGCTGAGATTTGTGACGACACCTTTTTCGATCCTTCAGCAGACCGAGCGACATTCGACGATGACGAACTACCTCTGCATCTACTATTGTACAAGCATCTTTTGCAGTTACCCCTTGATGTACGAGCGATCTGCATGTCACGAATTATGTTTATAGGGGGTTGCTCCAATATTTTGGGTATCAAGCAAAGAATAATCGACGACCTAACGGCGATCGTCAAAAAGAGAGGATGGGAGCCAGTATTTGGCAAAGTTGTGGACAAACATAGGAACACTACTAGGCTCCATCGACAGTCTAGTGCCACATCTCCAACAGAAGGATCACCACCCTCATCACAAGCCGAAGATGAGCAGGTCAAGTCTCCCAAGAGTGCAGCTGATACGAAGCATGAGCACGATCCAATTGAGGCAAAGGTTGCACGACAGCGAGAGACAGTCCCGCAGACCAAGGGCCAAATACGTGTGCTCCATACCCTTGGACCCTGGATCGGTGGAAGCTTACTTTGCCAACTCAAAGTACCCGCCATGGCAGTAATCGATAGGGATGCTTGGCTACAACACGGTGCTAATGGAGCTTCTCGGCCCAGTGATGTTGATTACAAGGTGCAACAGAGACAGAGCATGCAGGCTGGAGGATATGGCCGAGGAGGCGGAGGACATCACGGTAATTGGACTTTGGGTGTCTGGGGCTCGATATAAAAGACTTTTCGATCTGGAAGATGTGAGATGAGCACTATCATGACATGAATGAGAACATATTGATTGATACAGGTGATGGAAACTTGAGTGGATGGTCAGAATTGAGGACAAGCACAGTCAAAGCTTCCAGCCACTCCAAAAGTATACCCTAACAAACCAAGTAACTGATAAGCTTAATTGGCATAATTACCATGTTTGCTCCTTTGCCAAGAATGAATACGTCCTACAATCTGATAATGATCCAATCCATGGATACCGTAACGTAACGGTCCGCAGCGGCTCGGGTAATTGCATTAAGCAAGCTCTCCACTGTTAAGCCCTTTGGCAACCAACGTACGTCTAGCTCCAAACTCGCTGATCAGCTCTCCCGGTACCTCAGTCATGCTTTATATGAGCTGCTCACTCACAACTCAGCAGCCGCCATGAACAGGACATTATTGCGCCTACGGTGTCGCAATGTGCAGCCGAGGCTACTAAGAACTCATCCAGCATTGACTCGCAGCTTTGCAGACGCTAAACGACCACCATCGGCACCAAAACCCATCGTCGATATCAAGCACATTCGCCAACATGCAGAACTTTATCAGCAGACTTGCGTAGAGCGCAATTATCGCAAGCAAGCGCAGAACCCAGCTAAAATTCTAGAGTTGCACGCAAGATGGCAGGATCTTCAGCGACAAGGCCGCGCGCTGCGTGAGCGATCAAATCTACTGAGACGTCAGCTTGCGAACCCGGCTACTAGCAGCGACGATGAGGATCTGAAGGAAGTGCGCCAATTGACCCGCGAGCAGATTCAGGAAGAGGCTCGGCAGCTTAAGCAGGATCTTTCTGCCATCGAGAAGGGGGAATCACAGGCAGTTACGCAGATGGAGGAGCTTGCGCTGGAATTGCCCAATCTCACTCATCCGGATACTCCCAAGGGAAGTGAGTTTGAGGTGATGAGCTATATCAACAACCCGCCCACTTTCCATGAATCTCCCGAGGATAAGATCTGGCGCTCCCACGTTCACATTGGAAGTGAGCTTGGACTCTTCGATTTCGCTGGTGCTGCTACTGCCTCCGGCTGGGGCTGGTATTATCTTCTTGGTGAAGCTGCTCAGCTCGAGCAAGCTCTGATTCAATTCGCTCTTGCAACGGCGACCCGTCATGGCTGGACGCAGGTATCGCCTCCCAGCATGGTCTACAGTCATATCGGTGCTGCCTGTGGATTCCAGCCCCGCGATTTGAACGGCGAGCAACAAGTCTACACTATCGCCCAGTCTGCCGAGGATGCTGAGCGTGGTGTCCCCGAGATGTGTCTTACCGGAACCTCCGAAATCGCCCTTGCAGGAATGAAAGCCAACACCACCATCGACTCCGAAGATCTCCCTCTCAAGCGTGTCGCCGTCTCCCGTTGCTATCGCGCTGAAGCCGGTGCCCGCGGTGCTGACACCAAGGGCCTGTACCGAGTTCACGAGTTCACCAAGGTCGAGATGTTTGCCTGGACAGCACCAGACGAAGACGCCGCTCAGGATATCTTTGATGAGATGCTCGATATGCAGACCGAGATTCTCTCTTCGCTTGGACTTTACTGCCGTATCCTCTCCATGCCATCTCACGACCTTGGCGCCTCAGCGACTCGCAAAATCGACATGGAAGCCTTCTTCCCCAGCCGTCGCGACAACTGGGGTGAGGTTACATCAGCCAGCATGTGTACAGATTACCAGACTCGCCGTCTCGGTACAAGGACTCGTGTTGATGGAAAGCTTGCCTTCCCCTGGACCGCCAACGGTACTGCCCTGGCTGTTCCCCGTGTGATAGCAGCTCTGTTGGAGAACGGATGGGATGAGGAGGCAAAGACTGTCGCTGTGCCAGAGTGCCTGCGACCGTGGATGGATGGCAAGGAGAAAATTGGTCTCGGTGGACGTCGCTCTAGCGTGGATCGCGTGTAGGTTTGAGTCAATGAAATGAAATGGCATGATTGCGTGCGTGTACGAATTGAGGATCTATTGGAGGCTCGAATGCTATGGAACTGAATATCTTTTTTAATACGAAGGCGGGATGTGATTTCCTAGTCAAATTCGAAACATCATTTCACAATGGTGCCTTTGTTGGTATATACGCATGTGTTGATTCTCAGAGTACCACTGCTAAAGCACAAGAGACGAAATCAGTACGCCAGTTTATGTCGACTTAGAGCAAACTCTTAAGTTCTTTATTTATATGTTCTAAAGCTCCGAGGCCGACATTTATCAAACCCCTAGCCGGTGTATTCGATGGTCTATTCTCTGTCGATCACCATACCAGATGCTTCACCTTCCTCTCCCAACCCGGCATCCTAAACTCCAATCCTGGGCTTCCCCTCCATCGATACCACCCACTCATCTTCTTCATAGCCCCAAGCCATCCCAATTCTTTTCTCCGCCACGTCCTACCTCTCGTCCCATCTCCCCGGTGCTGCACCACATATACCCCTCCATCCGATGCCGTCGTCAGCTTTGCCTCTCCCCGTTCTGGGTCTCCACTGCTGTGATACTCCCGTCTTCGAGGTGTTCGGTTCGCTTCAAATCGTTTATTGTGGTCCAAGTCCAGAATCTCACTCGCCGCTACCTCTATCCACACGTCCAGTGTTCGGAGATGGTCCGCGTAGATGACAAGGATTGCAAGGATAGAACACAGGCCCGATGCCAGCCAAAATACCCAGAATGATGATCCTTCAGGACCAAAAGAGTTTTCAATGGACAAAATTCCGGACACGACCGTCAGTGGAAGCAACAGACCACCTAGATACGCTATGCGATCGAGACTCCGGGCATTCGCATCCTTAGGTTCGTCTTGCGCTTGCTGGGCATGTGCTTGAAGAGCCACCGTCACGGAGATTTGTATGCGTCTCTGGAGACGCTCAGCAAGATTCGCCCAGTCAGTGGACGTGATACTGCTAAATTCGCCTCGTCTCTCCATGCTTCGTGTGGCATCAGCATTTGATTCGAGTGCGCGGGCAATAGTCCATTGAACGTCTACCGAATCGGATCCTAAAGGAGGTAACAAGTCAAGTTTCTGAAGCCATGTGTCGTATATAAGCTCGGCTACAAGGTCTTCTATGGGTCGGATATCGACGAGTGCTTGCCAAAGCAAATCTTCAAATCCGGAACGCTTTGGGGGGCGTTTTCCCTGTTTGCTCCTGTCTGGGACCGCGTTGCTTGGTATCCTGGAGGGTCGGTGAGGTCGCGATGGTATTCGAAACGGTAGACCGTCGAGAAGTAAGATAGGAAGTCTCTCCTTAACCATCAATGATGCACGACAAATCCTGATCCCCTCGTCCTGATCGGAATCACTGTCGTCGTCCTTCTCTTTTGTCTCATCGTCCCCTTCTTGTATTTTTCTTCTCCTTATTTCCGTCTCGGGAAACTCCCAAACCCATCCTCCTCCTCTTTTTCTGTCCAGCTCCATGCCAAGCAAAACGCCAATATCGCATTCACCTCTTACAAGAGCCATCCTCCTCCAACCTGGCCTCTCCACAAGGCTCACCTCATCTTGGAACTCCTCTACTGTAGATATGTCTTTCTGTCTACAGGTTTGGGCGTTCCATTCTAGAAGATATGGTCTTTCAGAGCCAGACATACCCCGTTCTGAGGATCGCCGTCGAGTCGCTCGGTGCCGGGGCTCTGGGGCCGGAGGGTATCGTGACATTTTGGTTTTTGCTCTATCGCCAAAAGGAATTATTCACAAGAAACAAGGCTAGTCAAATAGTTTTTCGATAGTGTTCCTACTGAGACCAACTTAATTCTAAAATGGGGAGTTTCACTCTTTTGAATCCTTGACTACAGTTCTTCCCAAGACCCCATGAGCACAACTCCCGTCATGGGAGATTTCTCAAAAGCATAATTTCTCCATAATTTCTCAGGCAGATGTTCTTTATCTCGAGAATTTTCAGGGTCCTGGAATGTCTCAGCTAGGCAGATGTTCTCTTGCGCCTCCATAAGCAAGTGTCTGGATGGTCATGTGCTGACTTCCTAAGCCCGGATGACCCAAGTGACAAAGGAATATTACCACGCGACATATCCACCTGTAAAATAGAAGTACATAAATAGTCTGTGGTAACTCTCTGATGTACCTAGTCTGAATTTCGGGCTCTTGTTCATCTTTTAGGAGTCCTTGATTTGTCAGTGAGTGATATGTATGTTGATCTATCACCTCAACTATTGTCATCCGGTATTGCACATTCTGACATCCCAGTGATTCTGTTTATGTAAAATAGCCCTCGTTCGTGCATGGCTCGTCATCTTTATTGAACGATAACTTTACATAAAATGGCTCTTTCCCGCTCTTCCCTAAACGCCAGACCAGACGCCATTTTAACAGCGACAATCACAGGATGCTGAGACTTCCTGTTTTGTCTCTTTGATTCCACATTCTTTAGCTTCGCCTTCTCGCACTCCGCTTCGTCTGTCTCCTCTTTCTTTCTTGATTTTCTCTTCTTCCCCTTCTAAAGCAGCAAGCGTCCTAAAGAGTGTCGAGTGTGTCGAATGACGTGGAAAAGAAAAAAGAATAGACGCCCCAGTGCAAGAATTCCAGATCGTAAACCCGTGCGTATACGTGCGACGACATGTCCAATTGGTGATCGAGGTCAACCAGTAATAGCAATGCTCCGAACTTCCTAAGAACTTGGAGTCGGTATTTCAAAATCAACGGTGGTGGTCATCATCGCCATCGTGGTGTAAAGTAACACTGTTGAACTCAAGGAATGGATCGGCAATTTCACCACCAGGAGTAGCCAGTCCACTGTCCAAAGGCACCCCCTTCAGATTCATCGCCCTTGATCCTGAGAGGTCAACACTTTCACTCTCCTTCACATTTCGGAAGTTGACGGTATCAACTCCTCGTCCAGCATGAGGGACAATCGGTGGCTTCATGTGCCGAATCAGTGCCCACTGTGTCGTTCTGAAGAATGGGTGCGCCTTGATGTCTGATGCACCGGCTCGGGCACCGAGTCGTCGGTTCTCATCTTTGATGAGTAATTTCCTTATCAAAGATTTACAAAGGCTGTGGCTTGGTTAGAGAACAATCAAAGTCGACTCATTTGCACAGAACTTACTTGGAGATCTGTGGCGCACCAGCATGATCGGGGAAGGGAATATCTTCCCTCAAGATGTTTGCGAAGGTTGCGTTACGGTTCTTGCCCTTGAAAGGTGTTGTGCCGTAAAGCATCTCGTAAATGAGGATGCCAAGTGTCCACCAATCGACTGCGCTTGTATGGCCACTACCCTTAATCACTTCCGGCGCAATGTACTCTTCTGTGCCTACAAAAGAGTTGGTTCGGAAGTTGGCAATACATGAGCGTGTGTCAATGGTCGGTAGGGCATCTGTGCGAGCTCCATTCTTGCCAACAATCATAGTCGGCTTGCCACCAGGGTCTGACTGCTTGGACAAGTCAAAGTCCGAAAGCATGATATGACCCGACTGGTGAAGCAGAATGTCTACAGAAAGGGTCAGCAGTGCATTTGTAAGCATGATTTCGCAACATACTCTCGGGCTTCAGATCTCTGTAGATGAATCCCATAAGGTGTAGATACTCTAACGCTGCTGTCACCTCGGCAGCGTAAAATCGAGCATCCTCTTCAGGAATGCATTTTCCAGGGCGTGTTTGGAGAGCGCGGAAGAACTCGCCGCCACTGCAGTACTCCATACACAGGTAAAGGTAGTCCTCGGACTGGAAAGAGTGGTATAGAGTAACAATGAAGGGATGGTTGCTTGTCGCGAGGATTTCTTGCTCTGCGAGAGCTCGCTTGATCTTGTTTCGCTTGATCATTTCCTTCTTACTCAGTACTACGAACGGTTAGATGTGGTCGCATTCAAGAATTTGCAGCATTAACATACTCTTCATGGCATAGAGCCTGCTGCTCTTCTTCTCCCTTACAAGGTACACCTTGCCAACGTCCCCCTTTCCGATGAGTTTAATCTTGTCGAAACTGGAAGGGCTAACTTCAACGTTTCGGACCTTTATCGAATTGGAACTGTACGTTCGGCGGAAGGCCATTGAAATATTAGGAGCCGGCAGAGAAGCAAGGACGTCCTCGGGATTGGCATGTTTAGACATTTCTTCAGCCGATGAAGTTTTGCCTGGCTCTATAAGCCCAAGCGCGCCGGAACTTGTGAGAAGAGGATCTTTGCCAAGCTCGGCAGTCGCGGGACGTTCATTGTTGGGGTCGTTCTTGGAGAACAAGCCTTGTGCATTGGGTGCGCTGGCGACTCTTCTAAGTCTCCGGGCAAGCTCCTCCTTAGTTTCGTTGGTAGTCTGGTCAGTTGTGGTGGTACCATCGGGTGCCTGGATTTTGAGACTTGGCGTATCCGGGGGGCTCGGGGGAACAGAGTCGGAATTATGGTGACGCAGTCCTGGTTGACCTTGGTGGGCGAAATAAGGGTTCGCGTGAGCAGTAGGACTCATGGCTTCTTCTAGCTGGTTGCCCTCGCTTGCCACGGTGTGTGCGCGCAGGCGGCCAACTGTATTACTAAAGAACTTGGTATGACGGGGTTTCGAGGGATCGGGAGTGGTAGCAGCAGAGGTCTTTTCTTTGTCCTTGTCCTTATCCTTATCGCTAGAAGCACTGCCAGTACTACCTCCAGTGTTCATGCGGAAGAAATTGCGCAGACGGTGGCTGACCTGGCCGGTGCCGTTGGAGTTCTTTTGAGAAGGCATAGCGGCGGTAGCTTTGTCCGTTGAAAACGGCTGGCTTAACTAGATAGGTGGGGACGGAAACAGATTTGGTATGTTTTCGATTAGAGATTCGCTTCCATATTCGACGGAGTAGGCGGCTGGGAACGAGAGAACAGGCGTTGTTGTGATGTCAAGGCGAAGAGAAGAGAAGATCGACGTGCGGAGGAGTTGTTGCGCAATGAAGTCGCGCTAACGTAGAATCGCAATCGTTCAACGGGACGGGATATTTTAGTAGGTATTCAAGTCGGGATTGACTTTTGAGATGGGGCGGATGAAGCTGCTGAAGAAGGAGAGGCAGCAATATTGATAATAAGAAAAAAAGGGAGGAAAGAAGACACCAGAGCCTCAGAGGAATGACGCTGGCCTTGAGACCTGTACTGGGTCAGGCTATGCTATGGGTCCTTGAGTCTGGGTCCTGGTCCTGGTTTTAGTCTTGGACTTGGACTTGGACTTGGACTTGGACTTGGGAATTTGGATTGGAAATGGAAACGGACCATGGGAATGGGGGCGCGGCGTCGGAGGATTTCTGCCTGAGGCATGACTAAGATCCCGTCGGCATCGGCCACCATTAGGTCTCCTTCTCTTTCCCGTCCTTCATTACCGTTGATTAAAAGTACTTAACTTCACTGCCCGCTTCAGGGGAATATCGGAAGAGTTTCATGGCTTTTAAACTTTACCATGGAAAAGAAATGGCTTGCGAGATTTGTTCAAATTGACATTGAGCTGACTTGATTTCATTCCCGATGCTCCAAGGACTGTCTGCCTCTGCCAATGTCTCAATCTACATACAGACAGTACTAGCTAGGCTCACCTCAGTATTCTTAGCCTTAGCCTACATAGATGGGCTTCCTGCAACTGACTGCAACGCCTTGCCTTGTGGCTTAGAAGATCAGAGGGTCTGGCCCGGGGCAGGATCCTTGGCCTCGATAACGTTAGCTTTAGTGAGCTTGGCTTTATCCATCTCCATTACAAAGCTGCCCTGTCTCTCGCCGCCGGTGGCTCGGCTTCCCTGAAATGCCCGCAAACTCCGGCGAGAACGCGTCGCGGGCAACATAATAATCTTAGTTTTAGTGAGAGCATTCAGCCTCTCCCAAATCTTCAGCAAAAGGGCAAGTTCATCAGGTGGCTACAGATATAGCTTGTCTTCTGTCTGTTCGGGGGATACTGGAGACTGCATCTCCAGGACCAGCGAGCCACTAGAACGGTAAGTTTCAACTCGGTCGTTGCGCTAGAATCAAGAGGCGCTGATGGCCTAATTTGATCGGAATAGCATCCTTGTAGTTCCAATATTCGTTCCTGCAACCTGCAGATTGATTTGTACCTTGCACCTATTCTCTGTTACCAAATGAGAAAGCAAAAAGACATCTTGAATGAATGAGGCGACTCATCAATAAGCCCATAATTAGAACATGATGTCGTGGGATGATGTCAAAGCAGGGCCCAAGTGGACGCCCTGTTTGGTCTGTGGATCACGCCAAACAACCTGCGATGGATATGAACGTGACAAAGCATTCATCTTTCCTGCCCACCTTTAACTCAAAACTAGTATTAACTACTGTCAAGCTTTAGAGGTGGCTTCGGGATCTAGTACTGATCCCCGTCGTCCCAAGTGTCAACCTTCGATACACTGCCACAATTCATTCATAGGGCTGTTCATCGCGCTGTATCATTCATCCATTGTTCGGATGATATTCGTGGCTCAACTACTCTGTACCTACCCTGCAAGCAGTGATATGATAGAGGCTCGACCACACGTCAAGGATTATCGACACTAGTTCGCCGTGCGTTGTGAACTGCCTAGGTCATGAAACAAACCTCTGTATCGACCAGACAGTGCGCATGTTCATGCATGTCTCCATCGTCTTTCTACATTGATCTGACGCAAGCCTCAATCCAGACGCATAATGTTCAGGCAAAGGTTCGTCACGGGCTGATTTTGTTTGTCCAGGTTTCTAGGGAAACCCAGCATAATTAACAGCGATACGTCAACATGAGAGCCAGAGCAATATCGATGACTACTATACTAGTAGAGTAGAGGAGGCTTTCAGGTCAGCCACCTCAATTCACACCAGATGAGTGCTCAAGGGGATTTTGGCTCTGTCTCCCTGCTGTGCAAAAGATCCTCGAGGTTAAGCTTTCTAATGAGAAAGGACATTTCAGATATCAAAGTGGCCGAAGTACCTCCGTGTGTGTTTATTGAGCTCTATTGGTCTTGTTTGTGTCGACAAGCGTTAGTTAACAGTGATAGAAATTTTCCCAATATGCTGACCACTCGTCATGTACTCAAAAGCAGCCAGAACCTCTTCCTTACTAAACCCAAACTCCTTCTCAACCGGAAGCCGCAAGTTCTTAGCAGTCACAAATCGCGTGACATCTTCCAACTGCTGCTTGGATCCCACCATGATGCCACGGACGACAGCACCCTTTGAAAGGGCTAGAGCAGCGACATCGGGCATCTTGTCCTGGGGGCATGAAGCCAGGAACCCAATGACGGAGATACAACCGCCGTAGGCAACAGCATTGATGCTCTCTGAGATAGTACCAGCGCCTCCGTTCTCAAAGACGTGGTCAGCGCCATGGCCGCCGGTGATTCTGATGACCTCCTCGGACCACTTGGGGTTGGTTTTGTAGTTGATGGTGTAGTCGGCACCCCACTTGCGTTGGACGTATTCCAGTTTGGAGTCAGAGGAGGATGTTATGATGGTTTTGGCACCAGCTGCTTTGGCTAGAATCAAACCAGTGACCGAAACACCTCCGGTGCCTGAGAATTGTTAGTTTGCATTGCCTCATCCAGAAACAGATTTGCTCTTACCGAGGAAAAGAACGAACTGGCCAGGCTTGAGTGGAACATTGCCGTACAATGCATTCCAAGCAGTGGTGCCTGTGCAGACAATTGCAGACAGTTCTGCATAGCTCAGCGAAGACTCGGCAGGTATCTTGATGAGTGCAGAGCTTGGAAGAACGATGTACTCCCAGAGTGCACCATCATAGCCACCCCCAAGACTGTGGTGCCAATCCGGGATCGCACCATAGAGTGCCTTCAGGTCGAAGGATGCAATGACTCTGTCTCCTTTGACGAAGAGTTCAACCTGACTGCCAGTGGATACAACGTCTCCGGCAAGATCAGAGCCAGGGATAACGTTGTCTTTGACTGGGAAGGGGTATTGGCCGGTGGCAACTGCAATATCGCGGTAGTTAAGAGATACGGCTCGGATTTTGATAAGAACTTCATGAGGAGCAGGCTCAGGGATGCTCTCTGTTTTTATGGCGAGATCCTTCACGGAGGTGCGCTGGGGAAGACGGAAGACTTGCTGAGTAGACATTGTTGGTGATGAGGATCATATAAAACTGTATGAACTTGCTTGGTACAGCATTCTTATCAAGATGGGATACTCTCTTATATACATGTCAGTATTCAAACCCGCTAAACAAAATTTTTCTCAACTTGTTATGCAAATGTTGATACCAAAATATGATGATATAATCCATCATTTATCAGATCGATCTGGATCTGCAGTGTTTGACCTGGATAATGCTTAAACGGCCTCCCGATTAGGAAATTCCGCTGATAACGTTGGAGGATAGTACCTACCCGGGACCCACATGATTACCATTGCTGAAGAACTGTCAATGACGGCTGACTACTCCCCTCATTGACACAGTCACAATCAAGGTATCAAAATACCAATGGATAAATCCAATACAGGCGGCCCAAGGCAAAGGCAAAGAGTTTCCGTTGCTTGTCTTCCCTGTCGACAAAAGCGAATAAGGGTGGGTCATCTATGACAAGGATCCATGACTTACACAATCTCAACCTCAACTGACAACGATAGTGTGATGGAGCGCAACCTATTTGTAGTTCTTGCGAGGTAAAAGACATATTATGCGAGTATAACTTTACTGAGAACAAACGAAAGTTAGTTTCTGCACTTGATCTTCCATGAAACCCCACATGTTGACAAGAGCAGACCTCCCAGCAAGACATATGTTCAAGCTCTTGAAGCACGAATAAAGTCACTGGAAGAGCAACTCAACTCGAGCCATGGAGCGGCAGACTCAGAAAATTCAGGCCCGCGCCAGGATGTTGGCATGTCTATGTCATTTGGTTACAACACTGATGAGAATGAAAGTCAGACTCTCGTCTCCGCACTAACAGGCCTCATGGGCCGTTTCAACATCTGCGATGATGGACAACTCCACTACTTCGGCTCACAAAGCAACTACCATCTCACCAACACCGCCTCTGACCAAGGCTCTATAGAATCTACCATATCTCTCCAGAAGCAAGGCCTTGCTGCTGTAGAGCGCTTGGGGAAAGGAGCTCCACTGTCTACAGAGCTCCAAGAACATCTTCTGCATCTTTACTGGACATGGCAAAATAATGGAATCTATATTATCCGTAAGAAATCCTTTCTCTGCGCTTTCAAGAGTAGGACCTACGGCAAATACTGCACACCTTTGCTTCTCTCGGCGATATTTGCTATTTCGAGTCGATTCTCGGATCGCGTTGAACTTCGTACGGACCCCGAGGACCCGAGTACCGCTGGAACTGCCTTCTTCGAGCAAGCCAGGGTCTTGTTTTCGTATGAGATTCAAGCAGCTACTGTTGCGACTGTTCAAGCTGCTGCTCTTATGAGTGTAAGAGCATTGTCGGATGGTCAAGAAGCCTTGGGTTGGTTATACTGCGGTATGGGAGTCCCGATTCTTGGGATCAGTGGCTTACAATTTGTAGATCATGGATCATATAATAACTTACCAATGTATAGTGCTGTTTGTATAACTTGAGAAGCTTGGATATTTCTGATGCTGAGTCCCTACAAGCCTTTGCATGCGGACCTTCCAGAGGGAATGAGGTCGAGGGGTCTGCTGCCATGATTGAAGATATCTTCAAGAGCGGTCGGTGCAACAGGATTAGGTTCACATGGTATTGCATGCTAAGTTCCATGTCAGTCTTGATCTTCTTGTGGGGGAATATTTGAACTTACTGTAGCTGATATATATGCGGAGGTATAGGTGAGTTGATAATTGCTGGTAGGCGAAGATGACTTGGTAAGCCAAGATAGAACGAGTGTGACTCCACATCTGCTTTGGAAACTACATGTTCTCTTTCTTGAGCCGACAGCCCGCTGTTTGGTGCATATCTAACAAGTGAGCAACATCAAGAGAAGGTGCCGGTGGGACTGTCTACATTTGGTCCATGGCTTCAGAAGCGATTGACAGACACTCCGCAGCATAGTGTCCGGTTGAAACAGCCCGACTTGGCATTGTAACTGCTGGATCATGGAAACCGGATCCAAATTTTGGGCACCATGGTTCAAACTCGACTTCATAGTCCAGGCTGGATTTCGAGCAAGTTGTATAAGCTTTCCGTGTGCAGCTGGGTCTACCTACAGCAATTGAGAAGAGTCTAATATTGCATTAGTACTGTAACCATACATCGAGGGTGAATACATAGGTACTTGTCTAAAATAAAGCATCCCCACCACGTTACTTTTCTTACTTCAGCCTCTTCAGCACTTATATGGCCTGATGCTACTCCATCAGAGCAATCAATATTCAGTCCAAGATTAAAAGCCATGCGAGCGGCATTTCCTACGGGTTCACCTGGTGCTGATCTTGGCTCGTCCGCAGCGCTTCTCATCGATAGCCACTGTCCACATAGCCATGACAGCCGCCCTTATTCATCTTGTGGATGTAAAACTTCAAGACCCTAGATTTGAGCAACAAGCGATACGTGGTTTTGCAACTTGTGTTGATGCGTTGGAAGAGATGAGACAAGCATGGCCTGCATGGAGTGAACTGGCCCTGAGTGCAGTCCGGCATGTTCGTGAGGAATGGCTCGTAGCGTGCAGTTCGGGTGTTTAAAATGGATTCTAAATAATTGAAGCTCAAAGACCCAAGTTTTTACGTGCTTGCTTATTAAATATGACTTTCAAGTATTCCGCATGGATTAATATATTATTATCATCCATGAGGAACGACGTGGTTAGTAAAGGACTAATTGTGCTTATATTCGCTATATTTCTTGACTAGGTATCTCCTCTGTTTATAACCCCGGTTGACTAGTATATTTTTTCTTTCTATATATCTCTTGCAACTTATAATGGCTAAGAAGCCGCGCAATTCTAAGGCAAATATTATTTATTCAATTAAGTTACCAAAATATCGTTTCGTGGAATCTCCGCCTGTGCCTACACCGAATGTACGGTTCGACAGCCAAAGCATATATTGGATGCTAGGATAGTACCGAGGCAAGTCTAATTCGGACATCCTGTCGGAATATGGTTTTTTGTCAGTGAGAATTGGTTACCAGTAACACGTACTGAAACAAGGTACACAAGGTCGTATATAGCAAGCATGCGAAACCAAAGTACCTATCATCTTACCCTATGTCGACAGAGGAGATGAGCCCAGATCGAGGCCATTCAGGTATCCTCAAACCTTGTGCTCCGATTGGCTCCCTATCCAGGACCTCCCACCAAAACGGAAAGGGCACAGCCTCCAGTCCCATCCCATTAGGTTTATCTGACGGTCTGGCCGCTTGTGTCGCGACCTTCTTCTTTTTCCCTCCTCTTCACCTCTTGCTCAAATACAAACGTTTGACGGTCCAATCTCTCTTCATCTCCTTCTTTTGTACAAGTCTTGTAACTCATATATCCCGTTTCAAACCGACACTATGGCTCGTGGCAACCAGCGCGAAAAGGCTCGTGAGAAGAACCTTAAGAAAACAGTGGTTCGTCTTATCCCTACTAGCCACTCTTCCAGACAATCGACGATAGCGAATATACAGAGGATACTAACATGACTTTTTTCCCAACTATAGAAGACGAAGACTACCATGACCGGCACCCAAATGCAACACGCCAAGGAGTCCAACGCCGATATTATGCGACAGAAACAGGCTGCTGGTATGTCCGAACCACCCCGACTCTTATAATTTCGCCTTGAACCATGAGCCGAGACACGTTCGCTAACACAATCACTTGTAGCTGAGGCTCGCAAGGCCGCCGAGGCTGCCAAGAAATAGACGCTGCGATTTGCTGTACGAACACTGTCCACCCTAGCTTCAAAAATTACCATCGATCATCTGTACGAAAAACCACAACTGCAAGAGATTGGATGAGAGCCAGAGGGAAAACCGGCAATGTTCGGAACCAGACATTCTTTTCAGCGACGCAACGAAACGATTTTTTGGGTAGCACAGGCGAAGCGGCGCAATATCATGGGTTGTCTTTTAGAAACGATTACTATAACTATAGCCTCTTCAATACATCTTTGCGATGATGTTTGCTCGTGATGGCTAAACAAGCAGCTCTAGGGTCACTCCGTCTTCCTTGCATTTTGTCTCCATTTCTAGAACATAGTTCATGGATAGATGGTTGACTGTCGTGCGCGATATGAGACATCTACCGATTATCTCTAGAAGCCCAGTCACTGCAAATTAAATATGTCACGTCTGGGATAGTGTTGAGTATGCGTATCGCATAGAAGAGCAAGCTGAAAGATCTTGATCGTGCATTCTTGCTGCGATATCATAATCAGGCAGACACAGCGGAGTGTTGAGACGGTGCTTCGTCATTTCATCCCGAACCAAGACTGTTGGTCCTAGTAACTGAAGTCTCCTATCACAAGTACCGAGTGACAGGGACAGCCAGTCTGTTACAGTACCGTGAGAGAACAGTCTCCCCAAAAATGCATTGCATAGAGGCTCTATCGGTGCAAGTCGAAAGAACTATATGATCCCAAACGACGTCCAGAGTATGCAATCCCTTTCATGGATCCATCAATGTGCGGAATTGTTACATCTTACCAGATAAAATATTGCATTTCTCCATGCAGAAATCACATCCACCATGGTGTCAAGATTAAAGGCACACGTTTGCAAAATCATTATCAAGAATTAGGTTTCGTCCCATAGGTTTTGTCCCATTAACTAACTAAACCGATCTTCAAACCCGTGAAGATTTCAAATGCCATCTAGGCTTCCCAAAGAAATAATCGAGACCGTCTAAAACCCATACATAAATGGTACATTCAAGTAATAACATCATCGCAAACTACTAAGCAATCTTCCGTGGTATTAAACACTCCTGTTCTTTCATGTCGTTACTTAGCTCACACCACCCATGTTGTAAGGAAGAGATCCTGGGATTGTGTTAGTTCTTGTCGTTACGAGTCGAAACTGAATGGTATAAACTTACCGGCCATGCCGCCAAATGAGTTGATACCTTGGGCAGCAGCAGGGAAAGCACCAGCTGCGCAAGAGACGTGGCAAACGCAGCTGCCATCGGGAGCGACGGTGCCCTTGCCGGGAACAATTCCTGTAGCCTCAGGGGGGGCGGCAGCGGCTTCAGTGCCAGCAGGAGGTGCAGGGGCAGCGGGAGGTGCAGCCTCGGCAGGCTTGGACTCAGCGGGAGGAGCGGGCTCACCACCTTGGATAGGAGCAAGCTTGCCGTCACCCTTCTGCTGGATGGCCATCTCCTTGAACTTGGCGTGTGTCTTCTCGGCGGAGGGGTTAATGGAGAAGACCATGCCCGCACCACAGTGGTTACCCTGCTTGCAGTAGAACCATAGAGGAGTGTCAACCATGACTTGCATAGCAACTTGAGGAGGAGGGGAGACAGTGTTGTTGGGGTTGGCCATGAAGCCAGAGTCCATACCACCCTCCATAAGATCGCAAGGAGTAGCGAAGCCAGACTGAGAGACAGTGTGGTTCTGTGACAGGAACTCGAAGATGACGGTGTCACCGATAGGGATATCGTGGAGCTCCTCAGGCTGGTAGACAAGACCTCCAGGGCCACCAACGGTAACAGTGTGCGAGGCGGCCGCAGCAGGTTGAGTAGCGACCTCTCCACCCTTGGTCACGGTCTCAGTAACTGTGACCTTCTCGGCGACGGTTGTGGTCTCGGCACCAGCTCCAGGGTTTTGCCAGATGATGATGATCTCCGTCTTGTGTTCCTTGGTGACACCGGGGTGCACAACCTTGGCGGGAGCCTCGACGACTGGCGCAGGGTGCTCAGCGGGAGGAGCAGCGGCAGGAGGAGCAGCAACGGGGTGCTCTGCTGCTGGAGGTGCAGGTGCTGGCTCTGCAACAGGATGCTCCATGGCAGGCATGGCAGGCTCAGGATGTGTTCGTCGTTCATGGAAGCGAGCAGCAAGGGCCATTGGCGCAAAGACGGCCATGGCGAGAGTAGTAGAGGCCTTCATGATGTCGTTCTGGGTATTAAAACAATAAAAAAAAGAAAATAGGTAGAGATGATCTGCCAGAGATTTGAATCGGTTTAGTTGATTAAGAGGGACTCAAATGAAGATGAGGGCCTGCCTTCAATGAAAGGAAAATCTAAGTGCAAAAAGAATGAAGCACGAAGAAACAATTGAGAATGTGAATGAGAATGAGATATGGGAATGAGACAGGAATTGACAATCGTGGAACTTGAGTGCTCTTATTATAGTACATGAATCAAAAGGCCGCTGCGACCCCTTGGAATGACAAGCCCTCAAAACGCATGTTCGAAACACGGCCACTGAAGAAGCCGGCTCTGGGCCTGCATTCGCTTCGGTTTCTCAAGATCCGATCAACATGTCTAGAGGCCTGTAGTGTTACGGTTTCCTGTGAAACGGCTGTTGGTGTGGGGGGTTCGTTTCTGTGACAGATCCGTCTCGGATCGCGTTTGGTGTTTTGGAGTTTTACCCCATTTTGCTACTCAACTGCGCCAAGAGAAATAAATGCGACAGATAATGATTGGGTTGTTTTCTTACCTAGCGCCCAGTATAGGGCAAATTTCTTAATTGGGCGCTGTATAGGGTCGTATTGCAAGCCAACAGCAGGGGCAGGTTTTTTTAGTGATGAGACCTAAGCTCTTACACATAGAGACAGGTCCGACGAGCCAAGAACGGGACTACTCCTCTCCGTTCTATACTGCCCGCTTGCAAGCCCAGCCGCTCGAGGCCATTGCTATACCAGAACTGGAGCTTTACTGCTATCGACGAGGTGGTGGCTGAAGCCAAGATATTAAATATTATAGTCGCCGTTTGAGCGGTATAGCATCCGTTTCACTAATTGATCTTCGTCGTTGAGGTTTCATCGACTTCGTCTGGCCTTTTTGATGAGCATTTAGTTCGACGGATTCATTCAGGAGAGTTCGTTCCTTGAGAGAGTATGTTTCTTGAAGCTTGGCCTGCCATCGTCGACCGCGTATATTTTATTGGCGTAATGCAGTGTATGTGTTGTGGTTAAGAAACGTGTATTGTCATCCCCACTGGTCCATGCTTCAAACTGCATGGGTTTTGTCACGGGGAAGTCTTCACAGTAATATCTCCATATGGGCCAATATCAAGCTGTTTAAGCTTTCCAATCTGCTATGACCATAGCATAAGATTGATATCATTGCTTTATGGAGACCTGCGCCTTACTTAGCGTTGCTCGCTCTATGCTCTCGAGTCTTGACTCATGATTGTTATATCTCGATATGATATATACTTACAGAAGCCTCTAAGCATCACGTCCGGTGACTTGTTTCTGTAGAATTCTCCGCGGGGTTCCCTTCAGGTCCTTCATCCAAACTCACTCATGCACGTACTCCCGAGAAAACGGCAATCAATCTTGCGTCGTCGCATCAACGGCAGCTGCCCGACCGAGAACCCATGTCCACCTCATGGCTCTCACAGCCACGTTGGGGCATGGCTACCACTCTTCCGTGTTTCAAGGGTAGTAATATCCTTATACCATTGTTTCTTCGCTTAAGACGCGTGGTTCTGTTGAGCTTGTTGCTGGCCTTCATACAGCCCTGTGTAGTAGCCAGCATAATACCAAGACATGAGGAGTTTCTTAAGGCTTTCGTCTTGTACTATCGCGATTGGTTAGTCAGATTATGCAGTGGATGAAGATTGCAAGGGATAAACTTACCGGAACCTAGAACGGTCTGTATCGGAAAGGCAGGGACACCTTGAGATTGAGACGGAGTAGGTTCCTTGGCTTCGTTCCGTGATGAAGGGATCTTCATAGATGGTTAGTTACACGGAAGACAGGAGATCCAAAGACCGGACGAGGCTCGGGTAGAGCAGGTAATTAGCACAAGGATGCGTACCTTATTTTCCTCCACCTTTTCTGAAGTCAAAACGCTCTCTTCTGTTTCCATCGCTTGAGGTTGTTCAGGTTCGGACTCTGCCTCAATCTCAGCCCTGATTCAAACGTTAGTATGTCACCTTTGACACTCTGTTCAAGTACTCTTACTGGTTTTGAGTCTCGAGATCTCGTACACTTCCACCTTTGGCGTGTATACTGTGATATTTCTGGCAAACGTCAGTCAGCCGCTGTTTGCGTCGTGACTTTCATAATACTCACTTTGTACTCCTGCAAGGCTTCATTCCATGAATCGATGAGGGCTGAATCATCCCACACCTCCTCGTGTGTTAGGTTCTCTTGATTTTTCGACATTGTGCGTTTATATGCTGGCCTTCAGCAAGCTCAAGAGATTGTAGTAGTAAACCCCTACTTGAGACGGTGTGGTTCGAACACGGTTGAAATGAGATGTCAAGAGTAAACTGAGAATAATTAATTCCTAGTTCGCAGATATCGAAGTCGTGTATGAGATAAGATCCATTACGTTTCTCGGTCTCTTCCAGAAAAGAAATAAAATGTAATGTTGCCTAGGACTGATTACTTGCCTATTAAACTATCGCGAGGTCGTTGGTTGTAAGCTTCAGAAGCTCCGGACACTTTTTAGTGGATCAGGCCACTGAAAGGACCCCAACCCCCACTAAGATAAACTGATAGAAGACAAAGTCCTTCACCGCCCACATTAGACATGGCAGAATCCTAATTTTTTCCATGGCCCACGCATCTTTTTCTGCGGGTGTCTAGCTTTTGCGTATCCAGCATCAAGACAACCATATCAGACACAATGGCACCAGAATTGAGAAAGAGAAAGTGTAAGTACTTTCGAAATCATGAATAATTCATGCGCTGACCCTCTAAAGCTGCTTCTGACATTCAGAAGCCCAATGGCGCTGCCAAAGCTGCCCAGCCTAAGCGAAAGGGTGAGCATACAACGCCCGCAATACTATTTCTTACATATCGCTAATACAACATTCACAGCCCCCGCAGATGCGTCGCCTGTGTCGCTGAAGAAGCAGAAGTCTGTCAAGAAGACCGCCGTCACAACAAAGGTCGCCGAGAAGCCGGCGCAAAAGTCCAAGAAGAGCAAGCCCGTCGAGGAAGTCAAGGTCGTCGAGGAGGAGTCCACCACACTCGATATCCCCGATGAGTCCGAGTCAGAGGCTGAGGAGGGCAAGGAGGTCCAGGCGATCGTGAAGGAGCTCGATTCCGGCGACGAGGACATGACCGAGGGCGACGCCAGTTTCAAGCCCGGACAGGACGTTGGCAAGATTCCCAAGGTCTCCAAGGACGTTCAGAAGGCTGCCAAGGCCTCGGACGAGGACACCGGCGTCATCTACATTGGCCGCATTCCCCACGGTTTCTACGAGCACGAGATGAGACAGTACTTTGAGCAGTTTGGTCCCATTGTTGCGCTGCGACTTTCGCGAAACAAGAAGACTGGTGCCAGCAAGCACTACGCCTTCGTCAAGTTCGCTGAGGCCTCTACCGCCGAGATTGTCGCCAAGACTATGGACAACTACCTTCTCTTCGGTCACATCCTCAAGTGCCGAGTTATTCCTAAGGAGCAAGTTCACGAGGAGATGTTCAAGGGTGCCAACAAACGATTCAAGAAGGTCCCCTGGAACAAGATGGCCGGTCACAAGCTCGAGAAGCCTTTGACCGAGTCTGCTTGGGCAAGCAAGGTCGAGAAGGAGAACGTTAAGCGATCAAAGAGGGCTGCTAAGCTTAAGGAGATTGGCTACGAGTTTGACGCTCCTGAGATGAAGGACGTCCCTGCCCCTGCTGCTATCGAGAACGGCGAGGCCGAGCCTGAGACCGAGACCAAGGCCATTGAGGAGGCTGCGCCTGCTGAGAAGGAAGAGGAGACCAAGGTTGAGGAGCCCGTCAAGGCTGTCGAGGCAGTTGTCGAGGAGACAGAGGTCGTGACCAAGCCCAAGGCAGCCCCCAAAGCAAAGGCTGCAAAGGGCAAGGCAGCAAAAGGAGGCAAGGGTCGCAAGACAAAGGCTTGATCGGGTACAGAATTGTTCAATTCAATGGGTTTTCGGAGTTTAAAGCGGCATAGATATAGTTCAAAAGAGATCCATAATGAAATGAATGCAATTGGACATCACTTTGTTATCACCAACTGCGCGCGTTATATGTGCAATTCTGTCTTCGCTAGTGGGTAACAGAAAAGTTGACCTCTACGCTTCAGAGTATAAAAACAAATGGCCCAAGAGTCTGGTCTAAACACCATAAACTGACTGGCTAATTTCGTCCCTTATGCTTCTCGCGGACAACATTTCTGATACGCTGAGGCTACGGAAAAGAAAATTCGGTATCACGATGATATGTACGCACATAAGCGAACCCATAGCACTCATAGGAAATAAAAGAGCAAGCAACGGGATTATGAAAGGCGATATATGGTCTACTTCGCACTCGACTGAGAAAAAGCCACGGAGAGCAATGGTCTATTTCAAAAATGCGATAGCGAAGATGGAAAATATGTGAAGAAGAAGAAAAAGATTCGAAGCGCGGGCACAATAAAGAAAAAAAAGAGCATCGCGAGGATCCACTTCAAAAATGACTAAGCTGAATTTCACTCTAGCTAACCTACAGCTTGAACAGAACGTCTTCTTATCGCTGTTCACTTGGATTTTCTTAATTATTGATTATCTTGGGGAATACTGTGGGATTTACTGCATCTGTAAGAGGTAGAAAGAAAAACCTGTGATGGAAGTGACTCAGTGGGTGCGAGTTTCTGACTCTTTGTCATTCTTCCATTGTTTCTAACAATCTACCTTGGTGTGCCGTACAACTCAACGCTATCTGAAATTAGGCCAACGTTAGTTTCTTCGGTGCAGATTAGGCATGTGTCAATGATCAGTTCTCATACAGATTCTCCCAGAGTTTTTCAACATGAGTTTAGTTACAAACTGGAAGACTCTTGGTTCAAGTAACCCAACTAAGTTACATGGACTACACAGGATCTGAAGGAACACGGCCGGTTTATTAAATAATATCTTTGCTGAACTGTGCCTTCGAAAAGTAAACACATAGATCTAGAGCTTACCCGAAGTAAGATTTAGTTACATGCAGTGAGACTCGAGTATAATTAGAGCACATTGCATCTGCATCTGGCTTGCACCGTCTCGATGTCAGCGAATCTGGTATGAACCAAGGACTACCAGGATACTACCATCCAACCAGTCTCTTGGTCTTCGTTTCAGATGTCCAAAAGAACAAGTTGATATCCATTTGTAACTGATAATAGCATGTTATAGTAGTAGCCGGCCGGTACTTTCGGACCCGACGGGACTTGGTGGGATGACGCCGACGCCGTTGAAACGTCGCCAGCTCCAGGGAGCTCCAGGCACTGGCGTCCACTAAATCCCACCATAACTAACCCCAACTGACGTGGTGGAATGGATGCCATCCCTCTCGTTGACCTCCACTACCTTACCTGACACCAACACGAGGGAGGCCACTCTGTACTGTACTGTACTGTAAACCCGACCTGGCCTATTCCAAATCCTGCATCCATTGTCGCGTAAAAGCAACCCCGGCGCTAACAATACTGTATCTGCACGACATTGAACTTCTGAATGATCGTGACTGGCGCATTCAAAGCTCACCATGTCGTCCGCTGTTACAACGAACCCGACCCAAGTGACGAATTCAGGTGCGTGCAATCCCTACCCCTGCAATTGAGGTGGAAATGGAGATTCGAGAACGTGTCCTAACCATGGGGCCTCGCTTCCCGCTCGTGCAGGGTCGTCCAAAAAGAAGAAGAACAACAAGAAGAAGAACGCCAACAAAAACAAGGCTTCTGAGGAGCAGCCTGATACTTCTGAGCCTCAACAGGGTTCAGACAAAGACGCCCTCGAAGACGAGCCCGAGACACCCACCCAGCCCGTACGTAGCCATGACGCTTCCCATATCATGCAATTGCGCGCGCGCTGACATGTATCAATAATTCAGGAGACGCCAGTCGATGCAGGAGTCGGAGACGTAAACGAAAAACCCACTGTTCAAAGTAACGGGCATGCCGTAGAGCTCCAGAACAAGAGCAACGGGCTCACACCCCCTCCAGTTGATGGCGATAAGGAAAAGCCCGACGACTCAGACACATCTGCCAAACTAGAAGCCATGAGCCAGGAACGAGAGGCCTTGCGGGCCGAGGTCGAACAGCTACGGAAGCAGCTCGAGAGCATCCAAGAGACACACAGCAACGAAGTCACACAGCTCAAGAGCGACCTGGAAGAGAGCAATGCTGCAAAGGAGAACGCCGAGGAGGAATATCAGACCCTTCTCGGCCGTGTCGAGAAGATCAAGCAGACACTGAGCGACAGATTCAAGCGCGACAAGGCAGAACTCGAAGAAAGCAAAGAGCGTATAGAAGAGCTCGAGGCAGAGAACGAAGACCTCAGGAATAATGCAGTATCGTCTGGCGGTGATGTCGCCAAATTAAAGGAGGAGCTCCAAGATGCGACCCGGGAACTCAACACCCTCCGAAGTCGAAACCATCTGTCGGCACAGAATTGGAGTAAGGAGAAGGAAGAGCTACTTCGACATGTCCAACATCTCAAGTCAGAAATGGAGACGACCGCAAATGCTATGGGCGAATGGGAAGTTATTGCCATGGAGGAGCGCTCCATCAAGGAGAGCTTGGTCGACAAAGTCTCGGAGCTAGAGGAACAGGTCACCATCCTACGACAGAACTACGAGAGTGCTACTGCGGACAGAGACAGTCAGGCGACTCTCATTGAGAACCTGCAAAACGCCCTTCGCGAGATCCAAGATGCTCGCAAAAAGGAGCTTCGTGATATGGTCGAGACCACCGAGGCACAGATCCAAGGCCTCAAGAAGCAAGTGCAGGAAGCCGATGCTCGCGCCACTGAAGCCGAGACGGCCAAGCAGACCCTGACACAAGAGCTTGAGCGAACTGCACCTTACGAGAAGGAAGTCAAGGAGAAGAACCTTCTCATTGGAAAGTTGAGGCACGAGGCCATTGTGTTGAACGATCACTTGACCAAGGCACTGCGATACCTCAAGAAGACCAAGCCAGAGGACAATGTAGACAGGTTTGTTTTCCTACAACCATTCACGATGACTCATGCTGACCATGGCTAGACAAATTGTCACTAACCATCTCCTCCACTTCCTTACACTCGACCGCGGTGACGCCAAGCGTTTCCAGGTCCTCCAGGTCATGGCTGGATATTTGAATTGGACCGACGAGCAGCGCGAGCAAGCTGGTCTTGCCCGTCCAGGCACCTCAAACAATCTACGTCTACCAATTTCACCGTTTAATCGCACGCCGAGCTCGCCTTCTCTCAACACTGATGTCTTTGCGGATACATCGTCTGCAAAGGACAAAGAGTCCCTATCAGAGCTCTGGGCAAATTTCTTGGAACGCAGCGCCCAAGAGGGTGCTCTAGAGACACCGAGCAGGAAGGGCAGCACAAGCAGCGCAGCTACGGGGCCAGTGAGACCAGAGTCAACAAAACCAGAGTCCAAGAGTTAATGTTGAATGTTGAGCTTTGATGCGGACATTACACTAAACGGATATGTAAGGAATGAACACGGTGCATGTTTCAGGGGGTTAGCAGGGAGGACATTTCACTGGACATTATTACAAGAGAAAGAACGAGATATGGTTTTCAAGGTAATCGAGGCCAATTTTTGATGGTCATAGACCTCTATGTATGAATAGCTCTTTTGAAAGAAGAAGGGTTGGGATAATACTCAGCAGGATGGAAAGGAGTCTAACCATCATTTGCTGTTTCTGCATGCAAGTTCTGCAATACATTCTGTGCATAACCTTCAGCGTCTCTTGTAATGCTTCCAACGTCAATACGGTTACTTAACGCATCATTGACTCCCTCTACAACCTCCCGCTCCTCCATGACTTCGCCCATAAGACGAACCTCATGGCTCCAGTAGGCGTGGCTGCGTGATCGAAGATCTTCGTCGCGCAGTGCTGTATTCTTAACAATACCCAACGCGCTAAGTTTACTTTTGACAACCATCAAAGCACGAGCGGTTGCTTCAATGCGCTCCACGGGCGAAGGGGGTTCAACGAATGCGCGGTTCGTGGCAGATAGATACAGAAGCCATCCAAGGGCTGCGTCAAAGGCAGCAAGAGTCACCAGGCGCGCGATACGAGCAGTCCAGTAGAAAAAGTCGACCTCTGATAGACGAAGAGCACGGGCGTTGGCCTGGTAGTTGTAGGAGTTGACAAAGTAGATATCGAGAGCTGCGATGACAGCAGCGGCCATTGTGGCCTTTGGTCGCCACTGGGCGCCAGCTCGGCCTGTGAAAGTAGGGCTCGTGACAAAGGCGACGGCGAAGAGGTTCGCGATGTGAGGCCACAGAAGCTGCGGCAGGGCATAGTTGAAGAAGGTCTTTGGTTCCTCCGAGGTACAGAACGGGCAGTTAGCCAGCACGTCGGGGCCAAACTGCAGATAGAGTAGTCGACTCTCCAAGTTGACAAATCTGCCCCTCAGCGCCTCATCCTGCCTGGTGAGGACATTATCAGGTCTTCCGACAGCGACTCGGTTAAAAAGAACATCGACAGGGATTTGCAGTCGGCTCTGCGTCGCGAGGAAGAGGTTCTCGGGTGAAAATGGCGGAAGCGTCTGAACGATGTAGCCGATGACAAGGAAAGCGAGAAGCGCGAGCGCAACGCCGACTCGAGGTGGGACAGGTATTATCGGTGCATGACGGCCGTGAGGATTATTCTTAACTGAGCGGTAGTATGATATAGCCTTTGGTAAGAGTATAGGTCCGAAGAAGATGACGAGGGAACGGAGACTGGGTTAAGGTTAATAGTTGTACAGGCAGTCAAGTATATAAGTGGCTGCTAAAAAGATAAAGCACAACAAGGATTGTAGACAACTTACGAGTCCCAAGGAATCGCCATGATGGCCAGTATCAAGTAAAATATGGCCAAGTTCTTTTTTTGCTGGTCAAGTATGAAGTTCAGGTTGAACACGGTTGTTACAAGTCGAGACGAGGCTGAAAGACAAGACACGACGTCAGTCCAGTCCAGGAACCGACCATCGATAAGGCAATGGAAAGGTGGCGCCAAGACTGTCCTCGGTCAGGAGTGGGGGTCTTGAAAATGGTGGGGCCGACATCTTTTCTCCAACGTAAAACCGCCAATTTTTCTTTCTCTTGTCGACTTTTCTTTCTTTCTTCAACTCACAATCGCATCAACCACTTCCTTCTCTATTCTCACACAATCTTTACATCTTCACGAACCCCCAACTATAGCTTCAGTAGCGCAATACTATGGCGCAAGCGCCGTTATTCACAGCGTCCCTTCATTCTCCTTCCCGTGACCCTGATTCAGAACACCTCGCGTGTACTGTTTTTGGCACTTTCGAAGCTTTCGCGATCTCTCCGTGGTCGCCAGAGTCAAAAAGATGCCTAGATCAAGCCCCAAATACCCTGCCAAGGGTTATTCTCTGTCGTGTTACAAAGTCTCAGCTTCGGCAATGAAGAACTTTGCGTCAAATTTCGAAGAGATACATCCCCAATCGTAGACAAGTTTTTTTTGTAATCCACTTGATACTTGTTAAAATGCTTTGCATATTTTAATTATGTGCGAAGTAGCTATCTATGAGTGTTATTGCCCGCCTAGGGGATAACGAACGTCGACTCGTCTCTTATGGTCTCAGCAACCGCGTGTTCTGAACACCTAAGCGCTCCTTTATGACTTCTTCTTCTCCTCCGCGGCGACCTTCTTAGCAGCGATGGGTGCCTCCTTGGCCTGCTTCGCGTTGATGAGTAGTCCGGCGGTGCCCATGATCAAGTCGCTGAGAAGAGCAATGACTCCTGTGCAAGCAAGCTGCCATGAGGCGATGCTGACACTTCCGATGGGGGCACGAGGGAAAGACAGGATCCATTCCGCCCAGTAGGGGAACCAGCCGTAAGGTAGCCAGAACATGGGCTCAGTAGCGTACCAGAAGGGCAGGAAGTATTGCGGCGCGCGGGTGACGACGATACGGACAACGGTGAGGATCCTGTCGAAGTTGGATCGTGAAGCCTCGGTGGTTTTCTCTGTAAAAGATATGTGTCAGTCGTCTCATTTGTTCCCTTACTACTGCTATATGACAGACGGAACGTACTGGTCTTCTCTAGCTGATCTAGAAGCTTATCGTGCTGGCGGCGCAGCTTTGCCCATTTGGCAAATTCATCCTGAGAGCTCGTAGCATTCAGGTCTCGTCTGACCTTGAGGTAATCGGCCTGGAGCTTGCGCTGTTCGCCAGCAGCCTTTGAAGTCGAGATGGGGAGGAAGTTTATCAGTGTCCAGAGCTAATCAAGTTAGCAAGTGTAACCAGAGAGCAGTTCGGGAAGTGACGCACGAGGTTGTTAATCGCGGTGGCTCCAATGGTGTTGACGAGGTTGACGATAACTTCGACGACAAAGATGCTGAGCATAAGAGAGGCCATTGTTGCAGATCGGAGATTGAGAACGGGAAGGCTATGCACGCTTGGCGGGGGTTTGGTGCAGCGCCAACTTGTGCTTGTGCAGGCGAGATGAAGGCAAGGTGATGGTGATGTTGGCTTTGGTGGTTCTTCAAACGTGGTCAAGCCATGTCATAGCCCCGACACTTGCATGTATGGAGCTCCATACGACCCCTCCACACCACCCAAGGCAAAAAGTTGACTCTAAGCTTGGAGGTACAAAAATAAATAGCCCAGCAGTCGGCTCTAAAATAGCATAAACTGACACATTAATTTCGTCCTTTAGGCTCTCAGCAGCCAAGTGTTCTGTTCTAACACCCGGCCACGTCCGCTCCATTGCGCTTACCCTATACATCTTATGCTCACTTTCGTTGTCTTCGTACCCAAATATTCTAATGTCACGAGCACTTGATAAGAGTGTAAAAGAAGCTCTCAAGCATGGTGACCACCATCAAGTGTTTCTAGATATCTCGGATGTTCTCACAGAAGATTCAGATGAGCTTCTCGAGATCGAGTTGCTGGGTAAAAGCCATGTGCTGGATCCCAACTCGACAGTGTTACGAGATGAGAACGCTGTTGCTATTCCAAAGCTACGCATAGTTCAAGCTTTCATAGTGGCACACAAACTTCACAGAAGTTTTCTGGCAGGAGAACAGAGTGTCTCGAGAGATCAGGTTTCAAGGTCAACAGCAGTCTTGCTGTTGATGGACCCGGAGCACTTGACAGCTGCCAACACCAGAAAGAGGCTCATCACAAACAAGTTGAAGGACAAATATGTCGACGACATATTGCGCTCCGAGAAATACTTGCTGGACAGTCTGCTAACCAGCCGCCTTCATCAGCACACCAAATCACCAACACTATGGAATCATCGTCGCTGGCTCATGGAACAATATCGTCTCCACGGCAAAGAGATTCCAGTGGAAGATGACATTTCGAGGATTATTATGGTATCTGGCGAACGTCATCCTCGAAACTACTACGCTTGGTGCCACGCAAGATACCTGACCAGCGCGTTTATCTTACCATCAAAAGCCGAGGATGCACTGTCCAGAATGATCAGCTTGACGCAAAAGTGGTGCTTCGCACACCACAATGACATATCAGGCTGGCAATTCCTGATATTCCTTCTCGATAAGCATCCTTCCGAGACATCGCTTGTCTTTCGCGAAACATTGAAGCTAGCGAGCTCCTTCAAGTGGCGCAATGAGTCTGTCTGGTATTTCCTGCGATATATCGCTACCCAGGGAGCCAATGCTGCTGATGTGACGGAATTTGATAATGTTCGAAAGACATTATTGGAGAGTGCTGCTGAGGATGAGACTGGAAAACACACACTTGAGAGAGCGGAGCAGTGGTTAATGGCTGTCGATGGATCTCAAACGAAGTGAAATCGAGGTATTGTCCTCTTGAAGCTGAGACAAAATCTCACGGGTTGCCTCACAGATGTCTTTCGGATATATGCACCTGATGAACATGGGAACAGACATGGGCAATAGAATAATCTCGCGTTTCGGTGGTAACGCAGATGCTCAGACCAAGTTCATCCTATCATACCTAAATGAAGATCTGCCGTTATTTCAACATCTAGTTCCTGGTCGAACGATCGCTCGACGTTCAGTAACCTATCACAGGTCAAGATACCCTATAAGAAAAATCGCAATATGCACCGAAATTGAGCTCTACTCTGATCGACACGATCCGGGTTGATAGTGCTACGGCTTGCCGGGGTTAAGATTAAGCCAGGTCGGGCATTGACAGGCCACCGGAATTGTTTCATCAGCGGGCCAGGCTGCTCCTAGGCGATGGAGCTGCCAGAACAAGCTATGAAGTCATTTGAGCCGCATGCGGTGGACTACGATCCATCTTATCTGAGAAACAATTTATTTGAGATTATGACCGACAAGAGTCTTGGTAGGATGAACTAGCATGGACTACCGACGATAGAGGTTGAGATGCTCTAGTGGACTCTGCTGCTAGGATATTTCAGATCGAGTACTTCTGTACGATACGAGTTAAAGACTCGGATAATTTTGTAAAGATACAGATTTGTGTTGCAGTGCTGCGGAAGCTATGGCGTTCTAAGGGTCAGGGATGAGCTCGGTTGTCTCTCATGCCCGCGCTTTGACAAGACCTATATATAAAACAAGAATTGGATCTTAACATACGTATTATTGGGAACACGATGAATTTCGCATAATCGGTGTTCGCAGAAGGAACGATTCTGAGACTGAAGGAGCAGTGTTTTGAGTCTGGGTGTAGAGGCAGTGCAACCTATGGAATATTCATGCAACTCGTTCATTTAGATGAAAGACGATGTTTACGTCCATGTGAGAAGAATATTGACCCGGACATCAGCTCCGTAGCTACTGTACAGTGCACAATGATGAAACAAGAACGCAGTGTATCATGACTAAAAGCCAAGTGATAAAGTAAAGAGTTTTTACCGCTGCGTACGTATGTAGTTCAACTTTTAGAAAAAAAAAAAAAAAAAAACATCTGACATGCATGCATTCTCACCAAAAAAAGGCCTCTAGGATAAAATTGGAGCAATGTAGCTGAGAGTTTCGAGGCTTGCAGAAGTATCTTAGTAGTCAGGGGTAGTTGGAGGCGATAAAGTGGCACCAGTTGCTGTTTTGACGCGTAAGAAACGCTAGACTTTTATCGAGTCAGTTGAGGAAACAAAACCCTTTGATCCAATAGCATTGTAAGTTTTGAGAGAGATGCAAGTTTAGGGGATGTTCGATGGTAATGGCAGTCTGACTGCATGTTTAACGCCAGGGCATCAAGGTTCGATTTGGTGGTTTCTTAGTGATATTGAAGTGGAAGTAATGTTTGTGCGGCGCTTCAATGATTTGTATAGGCAGTTATTACTTGAACACTAAGTTATAATTAAGCTTGATGGTAGATGCCATGCTCGTGCTTATAGACTGAGCAAGGTATACATTTGACGGCAAGTTCGGATGAATGATACTATGGAATGTTCCTAACCGCCCCTTTCTATTGTTATTGAATGTCACTACAAGGTAAGGGATTCAATGGTGAACCACAATATGCAGCTTGGTTTCCACTGAACGCGTGTATCGTTTTCACCATCCATAGCCGAAGACGCCTGAATCAACCGATGAAGCTTGTTTTCCTTCCTTTTTTTACCGCTTGCTCCACGTTGCTTTGCAGCACATTTCGTGTGCCATTATGCAGATCTTGAGGGGGAGGGGATTTAACCTAACCTTGACCTGCCTACATTAACCTAAACGCATCCGTCCATCTGCAAGAATGCTTATCGTTTCAGGGGTAGACGGTTCCTTGTTATGTAACTTGGCGATGCCATGTGTTTGAAAGCAGCGTCTTGCATATCTCTTGGAAGCGACATCGCTATCATGGACTACTCGATGTGGAAGCACATGGCAACAGAGGACAGGGCCAGCATTGTCAAAGTTCGGCCGATATCATTTTACCCTTATCCTTGACTTGGCTTTTGACATGGGGAGCTTTTTTAGGTGCAGTAGGTTCCATGCAATCTCCACACTTGGAGGGGGTTCCCACCGGAAACATGGACGCATCGACCATCCAAGCGGCTAAGACTTGGCGGGCCATTCAGAAGTTGATGACCCCTGGCTCTAACAAAGGATAAACATCCAGTGATGAGCAGAGAGATGCAGCCTCCTACTGCAAGTCTATTGCCCCATGGCTCCGAGGCATCCACGAGTTTCCTTTGTTATTCTCAAGTTCCAAAGAGTCAGTTTTAGGCATGTGTTTGCCGGCTGTTTCAGTTCGGTTCCAAGAAATGACAAGATAAGTCCCAAGATCGGCAGGTATCGACTAAGTCCAGATGATCATCGAGCCAAGATATTTGATATCCAATGAGAGTCCTGTTCTAGCCTAGTTCTGGGATCTAGAGTCTGGTCTGGTGTTGTGGGAGAGATGAGATGGAGATGGATAGTTCGAGGTGAGGTGACATAAATGCTACTCTATCTTGTCAACATTTAAATGATTTATCTATTTTGACTGCTTGTAACTTCGCTACTGGTTGGTCTGCCTGAATGGACCTTTTCTACAGATAGTCAAGTCAAGTCAAGTACCAAAGTCACTCTCAGATGGAGGTCGAGTCCAGGGGTGCTTCAGTGAATCCACTCTCCCCATACCAACTGCTGCACCTACCCACCACTTCCCGTCACTTCCACTCCCTCTGCCTCCACCTCCACTTCCACTTCCACCTCCACCCTCTCTGCATCTGCATCTGCTGCCTCTCTTTTATACTGTATTGTACCTTGCATTTACCTTAATTCGTAATAATCCCTCCTCCTCCTCCTTGATCTTCGTCCCTTTTCTGTTTCGTTTCATACTCTCATTTGCATTTCCCTTTCTTTGTTCCTCTTTGTCTTCCTCAAAGCCGTGCTCCCACCTCGAGTATCCCGACCTCTCCTCTCCCAACCCTTTCAAAGAAACACTCCAACGCTTTGTTCCAGAAAAAAGAGAGACTCGGGAATAGGTCTCAGTAACCAAGCCACTTCCATTGTTTGGCTTGTTCGTGTGTGTGTGTGTGTCTTTGCTTGTGTGCTCCAACTTGCGTCTGGTTATTACTCGACATCTTTGCTGTGTCGTTTTGTTTCCAATGCTGGGCTCATAAATCTAATCCTTAATACACTCGGCCAAGCTTGGCTTCAGAGGCTTCGCCTCAACTTCTTCACTGTCATTTCCCAGCCTGACCAACTTCTGTTTTCACTCAACAGACGCGTTTGAGACAAGCTGTGACGAGCTGTTCCAATCAGCACTGAATCGACCTCGCTCCATATTTGCTCGATTCAAGCCAATTCGCGGTTATATCAACCACCTTCATTTCTAAATACGACCCGCGGCGACTAGAATTTAATTATTCTTATTTCAACACAGCTTCAAAATGCGTCCAGGAGCACTATTGGCACAGCTGGCTTTCGCCTCGTCTGTCAATGCATTCTTTCCTTATGCCCCGAGTTGGCGTCTCGATGTAGAGGTTGGACAAGAGAGCGTGGGACGAAGGTCCAAAAGCGTTGGAAATGGTGGTAGTGTTCGTATGGGTATCAAGCAGAGAGCACCCAAGGTTTGTGCTGCGAATTGTCTTAATAGCACCATTGTACTAACCATTCTGCCACAGTCCAGCCAACCGATATCAGAGAGAGCAGCCCACGAAGCAGCACGATTAATCGCCAAGTACACAGGAGGAACCGTCCCAGAAACAAGTCTGTTGGCCAAGCGCGAAAATCAGTACAATGTTGTGGAAGCGACAAAATCGACCAAGAAGCACACTCAGGGTGTCAACCAGGACGGTACTGATTATTCGTACTTTATCGAAGTGGGCGTTGGATCAGAGAAGAAGCCAATGTATATGCTTATCGACACTGGTGCTGGCTCAAGTTGGGTTATGGGCACTTCTTGTACCAGCAAAGCGTGTTCGATGCACAACACATTCGGCCCCGACGACTCAGACACACTCAAGGAGACGGGCAAATCTTTCAGCATCGCATACGGCTCAGGAAAGGTTTCCGGTAACTGGGCAACTGATACAATCACCGTGGCAGGCATGGATATCAACTACCAGTTCGGACTGACACATACGACATCGGACCAGTTTCTCGATTTCGCCTTTGACGGTATTCTTGGACTTGCGATAAACAAAGGATCCAGCGGAAGCTTCCTCAACGCCTTGGCCGAGTCCAAGGAAGTAGACAAGAGCATGTTTTGCGTCGCTCTGAACCGCGCCGCTGATGGTACCAACGAAGGCGAGATCAGCTTTGGCTCGCCGAACCCCGACAAGTACACCGGCGAAATTTCATATACATCCCTCGGCAAAGACAATGACTGGGCCATCGAGATGGATGATATGGGATACAACGGCGAGCAAGCAGGTGTTGGAGGCATGCGCAGCTTCATCGACACTGGAACTTCTTTCATGTTCGGTTCGCCAGATAATGTCAAGAAGGTTCACGCTCTCATTGAGGGAGCTGAGAGCAAGGATGGCACCACGTATCATGTCCCCTGCGACAGCAAGGGCAACATGACCATTAAGTTCTCTGGAGTCGACCACATCATTTCGCCAAAGGATTGGATTTCCCCCCCGAATAAGGAGGGAAAGTGTACCAGCAACTTGTACGGTTTTGAGGTTGTCAAAGGCGCGTGGCTGCTGGGTGATACCTTCATCAAGAACGTCTATGCTGTTTTTGATGCGGACGAGCGACGAATTGGTAAGTTGAAACAATCAGTGTGATTGAATCCATTGCTAACAATTACAGGCTTTGCTACCAGTGCTATCACCAGTGGCTCTGATTCTTCTGAAGAAGAAACCAGCTCTTCGACAAACACAAAGACCTCCAACAAGCCAACTCAGACGTCTGGCGACAGCGAAGAGACGGGTATCACCACCAACTCTGAATCAACTGCGACCGCAGTACCGGATATGGGTCTCGGCAAGGAATCAGTCTCACCCGGCACTGCCACCGCCGAAGCAAGCCAGGCAGGCGAGACACAAGACTCGTCGGCACCCTCTGGGCTATTATCACAAGCCCGTTTCACATTCATTTTCTGTATAGTACCATTTTTCGCCCTCCTGGCTTAGACGGAGTCGGACGAGCGGCAGTACATTCTTTTTTAATACCCCTGATACAATCGTTAGACGCGCGGAAAGACGCGCATATATACACACCGAGAGCTTCATAGAGCATGGAAAGATCATGCGAGGAATATAGGGGCAATCGAAGCTCATAAAGCATATAAGAGAAGATTTGGTGTGAGGAAAGTTACAGTTATACCCGATTGAAGGGATGGAGAACTTGGCGGGTTTTAACATGGGCGAAACAAGCCATGCCACACCATTTTCAACTAGAGATAGACCATCAGACTCAATAGAAAAATCAGATGGATTGGCCGTTGAATTGTGATTTTACAAATGTTATGATGAAGTGATGGAGAGCCAGTTAGGTATAGTTGAGGCTCGCTGCCAGGCAAAATTGCATGGAAAGATTCCAGAACCTTGATCGTTTTAGGCCAGACCGTTGGAAAGGAGAGTGTAATTTGGACCCCTATTTTTATGCAACTTGTCTTGTAAGGGTCCTTCTGTTTACAGCAGTCTTTATGGTATGAAACCGAGGTATCTGGTAGAAAGAATACTGAAACCAGTAAATCCACTGATTCTATATATCAAACAAAGACTCTTTGTCAATAGCTCCATTCCATCTCTATGGATTCATACCTTCTCTGAGTCTGGTGCTGTCGGATTGATCCGTGCCCCTGCATAAGCAACTAGCGGGCGATTTCAGCACCAAGGACCAGATTTCACAAGGGGCATTTGCACCAATCCTAGCGCCTATCATGCTGAAAGCTACGCTAATCCCCTCGATCCTTGCTTATCTGGGGGACCTAAGGACAGACAACCATCCATCCTTAAGCTAAGATCATATTACAAGGAGACAGACAGTACCTCTTTTACAACTTTCAACAAACACCAAATATTCTATCCTTTGCTTCGACAGTCAATCGTTTTTACGCCCTTTTTATAATATCACCCTATAATTGTCCTTCTCACACATACGTACGAGCGAACCGAATTAATATAGGTGTTCTCCTGGGGAGAAAATGTGCACGCAATACCTCGTTGCTGCTCCCCTTCAACAATGACGCACGCCAGGAACAATGGCTCTCCGAACCCGCACGGCGAGGACCGCGGTCTTTTGAGTCACGGACCCGACTACGACGACGACTACTTTGGCATAGGCGGCGATGATCACAGCGGTAGCGGTAGTGGAAGCGCGAGCGCAGACTTGGGGAAGGCTTCAGGCAAGACCGATGTCAACGGCCAGCCTCGAACACCTGGCCGCGTGCGCTTCGACTTGACGCCCGAGATCGTGGGAGTCAGCAATGGGCAGTCCTTTGGCGGCTTCAGGGACGACGAGAGACGGTCATCGGACGATGCATACTTCGATATGGAGGAGGCGACGAGTCCGGCGCGGGCGCATCGTACGCCCCTCCTGACAGACATCGAAGCGCCAAGCGTCACCCTCGCGAACTCAATGGGCGATCCTTCCGAACAAGCAGAACACGAGATGAACCGTCCCAAGTCGGGACTCAAGTCAGCGTTCATGAACATGGCCAATTCCATCATTGGCGCGGGTATCATCGGCCAGCCCTACGCTGTGCGCCAGGCCGGTCTTGTCGGTGGTATCCTGCTGCTGGTAGGCTTGACAGTCGTAGTAGACTGGACCATCTGCCTAATTGTCATCAACAGCAAGCTCAGCGGGACAAGTCACTTCCAGGGAACGGTTGAGCACTGCTTCGGACAGTCCGGGTTGATTGCCATCAGCGTTGCGCAGTGGGTGTTTGCGTTTGGCGGCATGGTCGCGTATGGTGTTATCGTTGGCGATACGATTCCTCATGTGCTGGTAGCTGTATGGCCAAACTTGTCGGACGTGCCTGTAATAGGACTCTTGGCGAATCGACAGGTTGCGATCGCGGTGTTCGTGCTGGGTATTGGGTACCCCTTGACTCTCTATCGAGACATTTCAAAGGTGGGCATTCAAAGGATATATGCGCTCTTGTTTGAGAAAGCATGAACTAATGACATGTGTGTAGTTGGCTAAAGCGAGTACGTTTGCGCTCGTCGGTATGGTGGTTATCGTCTTCACCATTCTGGTGCAAGGCATCGTGGCTCCTGCATCGGAACGGGGCTCCTTCAGCCCTTCCCTTCTCCTTTTTAATGGCGGCTTTTTCCAGGCTATTGGTGTCATTTCATTTGGTATGCTATCATGCTCAAGCCCCTGAGTTCGTATGGACGCTTACTGACTTTGTATTATAGCCTTTGTCTGCCATCACAATTCACTACTCATTTACGGATCTCTCAAGACACCTACCATCGACAACTTTTCTCGTGTTACTCATTACTCGACTGGTGTATCGATGGTGTTTTGTCTTGTCCTGGCTCTAGGTGGCTTCCTCACATTCGGTGATAAGACTCTAGGCAATGTTCTCAACAACTTTCCTGCTGACAACACCATGGTCAACATTGCACGTCTTTGCTTTGGCCTCAACATGCTTACAACACTCCCACTCGAGGCATTTGTGTGTCGTGAAGTGATGTTAACATACTTCTTCCCTGACGAGCCCTTCAACATGAACCGCCACCTACTTTTCAGTACGAGTCTCGTTGTGTCAGCTCTTGTGTTGAGTTTAGTGACATGTGATCTCGGTGCTGTGTTTGAACTCGTGGGAGCGACGAGTGCAGTGGCTATGGCTTATATCCTGCCTCCATTGTGCTACATCAAGTTGACAACACGGAGCTGGCGGACGTATATGGCTGGTGCGGTGGTGGCATTTGGCATGGTCGTCATGGTCATTAGTGTGATCCAGGCGGTGCAAAAGATGGTCAACAGTGAGTTCTCCTTCATTCCCTACGACACATCACCCACGAGATCAGACAATACATGGACTTTGTACTAACAAGCGATCGCAGGCAAAGATGGACCGGCGCAATGTGCATAAGCCAGTAATTGCTTTACCTTTTTACCTTTATTCATATACCATTATAACATACCTGACGAAGCATCAACACACATAGACACTTATTGGAACGGGTAACGTGTAAGATACTGAGCGGCGACGCTGAGTCTGTAAGGAAGGCTTCCGCTTAAGCCATGTATCATGTACACATAAAAGGCGGATGATGATTTAGTTGAATATTTGAGTAAGACATGTTAAAGAAGAACCCATGCACTTGTGCGTACGCACGCATTTTTGGATTTCTATGCTAGGAGTTGTTGGCATGGCGTGATACATGGTGTCTGAATTATATAGACAGTTTTGATGTTATTTGAACCTAGCACAAGAAGCACATGTTTAACTTGGTTGTATATGATGGCACTCGTGAGGCAAAGCTGTGATATCACAAGAGACTGACCTTTTATGAGCCGAGAATATGACTTTCTTCAAGTTTACCATTCTCAATCAATGTCTGACCTTCTAGAAGTTTCATTCTCATATCACAATCTCTATTCCCCCGTCAGCACAATGAGCTGTTTCTTCACACGATCCTCCCATTCCCCACCTATACCCATCTCACCAGGACCCAAGACCCTTCAAACTTTCTTTATCAAGATGGGGGTGGTGGTGGGTGTCACACACACACAGAAACACATGAGCGAATCGCATGAGGGGGTAAAACAAAGCAACAACCCGCTATTTGCGCCATGAAACCCCGCTTTGGGAGAACCGTAGCTACATACGTAAATCTCGTGTGAGGGAAAGGATCCATGATTTTGTTTGGAGTTGATGGATATACTGTATATAATTTGACTTCCCCTCTTTCTCTTTTCCTTTCTCCTTCTCTCTTAGTACTTTAGCTTTCACATACAACCTCAACTCAACTACAACTTCCAACTTCTACTTTTGTATCACACAGAACTCTTGATATCACAGCCCAAGATGCAGCCTCTTGTTAACTACCACGACAACACTTGCCCCAAGTGCAACGCCGCCATCGAGGGCGCTGGCAAGACCTGCGGTAGCTGTGGTGCTGTACGTCTTCCTCCTTGTCCCCACTCTCTTTAACATATCATCATGCTAACATTACTTTCTGTAGCACTGCCCCGTCTAAACTTCCAACAGAGAGAGAGAAGGGTTCACGAAGACATGATGAGACGAGACGAGACGAGTTGAGATACCGGTGTTAGGGATGCATACAACGGAGCGTGGTTAGGGTTTGGGCGGATGTTGTGATGAGGCCGCTCTCTGATAGCGTCACTTTTTTTTTTGGCTTGGGCGGTTTAACCTCTTGCATCGGTGGTATTATGTAGCAGAGATTAAGCTCTCTCGTTTGTTCAGCCATAGTTGTCACCATAGGGGAACGAGACTGATACTCACCGCAACCTATCTGCCTAAAGCAGCTTCTTCGTGAATGTCCCTCTACGTAAGCTGTCTTGGCTACAGACAGGCTAATACATTGACCCTGAACTGGCTGAACTATATTCGACCCCCATGCTCGTTGATTGATGGGATTACATCACCCGTATCACAACTACCGAAATAGGTTCAGGCGTCGATCAGAGGGTCTAGCATGGGATAGGGGCCACATGACTAGACATTGGCACGTGGATGAGATGGGCTGTCTTTGATAAGACTTGTCCCAACGGATAAGCGCCTACTCGATACAGCACAACAGTTAGCTACCGAGAGTATAAGAGACGAAATGACTGAGACAGTATATGTTAGTTTGGAAAGGGCTCTTGGGTTATTAGATTCATGCACCCTGAAGCTCTTGGTCAATGTTTGATACTCCGGGCGCCTCAACTCGAAGCTAGTGATTACTTGTGTAACCTGACAGCCTGTACGGATATGATGTATCCCAATAAGCTTAATGCAACCTAGTCACTTTCACCAAGGAGGCATCTAGTCACGTCACATCAGAGAAACCAGACAGAACATACAAAAAATCAAGAGATTAAACAGGCAGGCCCTACGCAATAGATGTCCCATCTCCATGGTCTAAGTAACGGTCTCGAGGCTTCAAGAGAAAAAACGAAAAGATTTATGGCCTGGCCCGACTTGGTTCCCCCAGCCGAGCCCCATATCCACACACAAGCAGACGCAAACGCTCTCGCCGTAACCAGTCCACGGAGCCTCTCCTGGCCTCCTGTAACATCTCCCGAGTGATTCCTCGTCCATCAGCCTGCACTGACAGACTAGGCAGGAGAGCAAGGAACGAGAGTCACTCCTCCTCCTCCTCAAAAGCCCCCAACAAAAAAAGACATCTGGCCCACCTCCCCATACGCGGCAAGCACATACATAAAACAAAGGTCCCGCTCGCCTGCCAGTGGTGATAATAAAAAAGATGAGGTATCTGCCGGTAATAGCAACCCCCCTGCGAGATTCAGGGGGTCCAAGAAACCATGGGCTCCGCCGACTAGAAAACCATCAATCCAGCGAGAAAGGTCGGCGCGTAGGCCGATGGACCAGACATGAGCGAGACGATATCAAACTCCAGATTCCGAGAAAACCGATGCATGTCGACAGCCTTGGCCTTCTTGACTGCCACGGGCCCGTTTCATCCGAACTGCCGGGGGCCAAGTTGAGGTTGAACTGTGACAAAGGATTACAACGCAGGGTCAAGCCACGGTACGTGTGCGTGGGCTGCGTTCAAAGGGCTTCGATGGCGCCCTTTACAGAACAAGACACTTCTTGTGGGACTTGCCACGGGTGCTGCGCGACAGCAGAGCAGCGCGAGTAGCGTGCTCGAACACTTCGCGGACACCCTCGTTGGTCTTGGCTGAGCACTCAAGGTACTTGTAGGCGGCGATCTTCTTGCGGACCTCCTCACCCTGTTGATGATAGTTAGCATGTATACATGTGAAGTGTAGCAAGCGACCAATCAAGTTCAATGAACCCAAAACAGGCGCTTTGCCAGGGCAGGAAATCGTACCTCCTCAGGGGAGACGGGCTTCTGGCTGGTCTTTCGGAGCTCCTCGATGATCTTCTGGTCGTATCGCAAATCCTTCTTGCAGCCGACAAGGATGATAGGGAGACCCTGGCAGAAGTGCAGAACCTCAGAGATCCACTGTAAAAGAGCACGTGTCAGCAAGGCTGGATAGGTGGCATCTGGCAGCAAGCCATTTGGTAGTTGGGATCGGACGAACCTTCTCCTGGACGTTGTCGAGGGAGTCGGGAGAGTCAACAGCAAAGCAGATCAGGATGACGTGGGAGTCGGGGTAGGAAAGAGGTCGAAGACGGTCGTAATCCTCCTGGCCAGCAGTATCCCATAGGGCGAGCTCGACGTGCTTGCCGTCAACCTCGACATCGGCGACATAGTTCTCGAAAACGGTGGGGACGTAGACCTGAAGGCAAAATTGTTAGTATCAAGTTTGTTGACGTTGTTTCTCGCTAGAGATAAGCGTCTCTCGTCAGGCCGCGTGGCAGTGCGATGACTGGAAGACATCAACGGTTTAAAGTCAATGCTTACCTCGGGGAAAGTGCCCTTGGAGAAAACACTATACAATTGATTAGTGATCAGTTCATGTTTTGGTTGAGGAGAATGATGGTGATGGTGATAGTAGTAGACGGCGGCAGAAGATGGTAAGGTGAAGCAAGGGGCATCTGCGTCTATCACGATGATAGAGCTGATTGCGTCAAACGATGCGAAGCGCTCAAGCGAACAAGAGGCCATGAACAACTATCGCATTGCTCTCCTGGTGTAGCCTTGCACTGGTTGAGGCATCGAGTAGATTCGACGCGGTGATGGACAGAAACAACACGGTGATGATGGGTGATAGGGACGAGACGTTGGTGTCGTGTCTTGTGGTGAAAGAAGGCCAACTCACATCAACAAACAGGTTTTACCACAAGCACCATCGCCGACAATGACGAGCTTTCGGCGGATCTCAGCCATGGTTATTGATTAGATGTGTTGTTTTGGGTGAAGAAGTTGTGAGAAATGGACGAGTTTGCTGGCGTAGAATGCGAGCTTGAGCTTGAGTTGAGCTTGGGAGATGGATGGTGCAGGTTGTGAGTTTCGCGGAGAGCGGCGGCTGCGGGTCGATGGGGATGGGATGGGATAGAGAGAGAGAAAGAGGAGAGTGGACGCGGCAAGGCAAGAGAGAGACAGAGAGCAGAAGGGGGTTTGGTTTTGGGTGAAATAGGCTTGGGCTTGGTTTTTTTTCCAGGACCCGAACAGCTACTGGACAGGACTGGCTGGATAGGACAACGGGCAAGCACAGGACAACAGGCAGCCAGGGCAGGTCAAAGTCAACAGCCTGGACAAGAGGTACCTCTGGAAAGGACGCGAGATGTACTAGAAACCAGGTACCAGGTGTCAGAAGTCTGAAGTGCTGGGGGTCAAGCAGGGTTGTTGAGGATGATGAAAGCCCGCGGGATGGGCGTTTGTGATTCGCACTGTGTTTTGATAGATACTTAGCAGACAATGACAGCTGAAAATAGCCTGGGCAGCCAGGGCTTGTTTGGTCAATCAATCAGAACATGCTCCAAAATACGGGCACGATTAATTGCTGAGGTTGGCATGCATGGAGCGTTTGTCCTGACTGTCTGTCTCACCGTCTACTAACTAATCGTATCCTTTGAGTCTAAAATCAACGCCGAGTCAAGTGATGCTGAGGCTCTGATAAGCCTCCTGAACATCTTTTGTACGATTCAGGGATCAAAAAGCAACAAAACAAAACAGCCCTGGCAATGTTTACAACTGGGCTGGACTTGTCAGGGCATAGCAGGCTGTGAGTTTCTGTTCCATGTTTGAACATCATCTCTGTTGCTGGGGCTGCGAGCTGCTGGGGCCTGGACTGGACTGGCTGACTGGGACGGGCTCTCTGATCCATGATGATGAATGTCCATGTTCCCCTGGACCTGACCTGTCGTCACCTAGCCTAACTCTGCATGTACTCTTTCACCGATATTACCACACAAATGGTACCTCTGTCACATTACGCGGAAAAAAGGGTCCCCGTCCCTTCCTGAGGCAGCCAACGGCGCCTCGTGGCCCTGGCTTCGCCTGGTGGGTGGCAACAACCGCTAACACCGTCCCCTATTCAGTGAGCGATTAGTGGAGTATGCTCACAGTGTGCGGATAGTGCGCAGTTCGAGCACCTAACCTAGCATCCATCCTAGGGCGGGCTGGCTGGCTGGCCTGGGCTATTTCCCTGGCGGGGGAATTAACTGGCCCATTTTATCTTACCGAGAGTGCTCCGCCATGGAAACTTTCAGTGGCAGCTCTTGGGTCCAATCCAACAACAGTTGCTTCCATCTCCTGCATAACATGGGAAGTTAAGTTACTTTTATTTGCTCTGACCTCCCCAAGGTTGCGTCGTGTTGCGTCGTCTTCCATTTGCGTGACTCTGAAACGGTTCGGAAAGAGAAATTTGAGCAATGCCAACGACAATGATGACGAGATGAGATAAGGGCCTGCCTATAACACTCACTCAAATGAACCAGTCACTGGTCTTGGATGACGGAGAATATCAAGGGTCAAGGGTAACGGGGCTCGCCGTTTGTCGAGCCGTTTTCGTTTAATTGAAAGACTGATATGACGGTCAATGGATAATTGACAATGAGACAGTCCAACGAGATGGAGAGAATGGCCTCTCTCTCACGTTCAGTCCAGTCTATGTTGTCATCCTTCACAAAGGTTCTCTGGCTCTTTGACTTTTTCCCCGTTCGCCTTCATCACCGCCAAACGCCATCACGTTTTGCACTATTTCTATCGGTCTGACGTGCACTTCAGTCCATGGCCCACCAAACAGAGTCTTGCTTCAGAACTGTAGCTGTTGGCTTTAACCTAACTTAAGCTGTATCATCTCATCCAGACGATGGAACGCTTTAGGCTCCATAGCTCCGAGGCTGAAACACCGTGGCTCGGCTTGTCGTATGAACAGGACGAAACTAATAAACAACAACTAACTAATAACTTAGCCACCAGCCTCACCACCCCATGATCACAAATTGGCTTCTGTAGACCAGGCATTGCGAACAGACTCCATCAGTAGGGAAAATGTGTCTTCGTTTGGGTGATTTCCGGCTGGGATATGGCCAACAGATTGTGTCTAGCTATGGGCTGCAGCATGAGCTTATCCCCCATTTTTGTTAGTAGTCAGCGTTTGATGTTAATGACAAGTGATCTCCGACATGTCCCACTTAGAATATGGACAATTTCATCTTCCCTCTTGTGAGTTTTGATCTTGAAGTCTTCTCAACCAAACCTCCGCGTCATCAATCACTGTTGTTTTCAAAAGATAGTCCATGCAAAGTGAAGCTGGCACAAGCTTCCCACCCTGGTCCGTTATGCAATGCATAGCGGAGCTCCGTGCTGTGCCATCCCGTCTCCGCTTGCCAAAGCCAGATGCTTAGAACACGGAGTGTCCAGTCAGAGAGCTTGTAGCGGACGGAAAAGTCCTACGCTGCCCCAGAAGTGTAGGACTTTCATCCAACCTCCCCTGATCGTTTAGTGAGAGGTATTGGTACAGTGAGGACCAAGGACCCTGATTGACCTTGGGATTCGGATATGCATTACCCAGAATCCTATTTATGAATCGCCACTCTTAGATAATGTGAGATAGCCATGATTGGCAGTGAATCTCTATGCACCTGATCCCTTAATCCTTCCGTGAGTTGTATTGCCGAACAAGTGCTGATCCAACAGGTCATCTTATGGCCTCTCCATACATAGGAACGGAACTTTGGACCCTTTGGTATAGCATGTGATCTTGTGATATATCCTGCCTGAAGCAGTGTTGAATGGCTAATTAGGTATCAGACTTGCGTTCTTATCGTTTAGAGGATATTACAACATGTATCTATATGGTTTGCTGTAATGTCTCTGTTTTTGTTGTTGTGTATGGCCGCAGCTTGCAGCAGAATCCCTGAGACCGGTTCGGATGTTAGTAAACTGAAGTCTCCCAGAACCAAGGTACTTGCACGAAGTTGTGAGTAAAGGGACATGACAACTGATTCACATATGTTTCCAAGAGCTGTACCGCTTCTCAATGTTTATGGAGGATATATATGATTGCAGTCTGTCCATAAGTCTACGAGCTTCATTTGCTGGGAGAGAAACCACAAAAACTAACCGAAACAGCGTGAGTTTCCGCTTATTAATGAAAGCTTTGCCAATGTTTATGATGGTTCCGACCCGTAACGTTATGACATGAAGCTATCATGAGCATAGTGCAGGGTACAGTGCGTTTCAACTACCCGCACCCACACTACTGCGGCTAATTCCGTTTGATGGTCGAGAATTTCCAGCTCAACCATCCACTCCACAACGAATTATCGTCACGCCCAGAGCGACAACCCGGCGTCGACAGCTTCAATCCGCTCAATGAGCTTCTAGAGCCTGCGAATCCTCTCGATAAATCCCCGCAGCTCATTCTCCGCCATGCAGAAGCTCGCTAAGCGGGTTGCCCAGGCCCAGCGCCAGGCCAGCAAGCGAGCCCAAAAGGCCGCCAAAACCGAACAAACCAACTACAAACTTCGAAACCGACAGGCTATTCGAGCGGCTGTCTCTGAGGTCAGACAGAATCTTCAGGATGCGCGCCGTGCTCGACAGGAGGATTGGGAGTTGGGTCCTATCGCCCCCAAGCGTGATTTGGGTTTCAATGGTTATGGCATGTTCAGCGAGGGTGTCCGAACGGATTGGTCCAACTATGGTCTCTACAACCCTCGACCGGAGATCTTGAGGAAGAGATGTGCCTGGGCTGGCGGTGTGAAGCAGCTAAGTCTTGCTGTTTCCGATCGGGTGGTTATCATGGATGGTCCCGACAAGGGCAAGATTGATCGCATCAAGTCGATTAACGTCCAGGCGGGGCATGTCACTCTTGAGAACCACAACCGGGTAAGCATATTGGCTTCATGAGGATTCCACAAAAGCTAATGATATTAGGCTATCTCTGCAGGCATGTTTGGAAACGACAGCCGCTCTCAGCCTATGCCCCTCGCTATCGATGCTATCCGCCTGGTCTATCCTATCACCAACCCCGAAACCGGAATCACAAGAGACGTCATTATCCACGAGCTCAAGCCTATTCCACCAAACATGAAGTCCCCCAACATGACTCTCGACAGATGGGAGCATGGATACAAGTGGGACCGAATTGTCCCTGGAATCAACGTCGTCATCCCCTGGCCCGAGGTGCAAGTCCCCGAGGCGGAAACATTCGACGGTGACACTGTCCGAGAGACTGTCGAGGAACGAACATTCTACTACAACCTTCTATCTCCCCCCATGCCAGAGAACATCATCGACGAACTCCGTAACAAGTTCTCCAAGTTCCGAACACGCCACGAGGATTGGTACGTGCAGCAGAAGGAGATGGAGGCAATGTCGAAGCAGGCCCGCCTGGATTCTGTCAAGTCTATGCAGACTCCCTTGCAGGAGTTCCACGAGATGCAGCGCGCGAAACGTGCCGAGGAGGGCGAGCCCGAGCTCAGCGAGGAGATGCTGGAGAAGCTTGGTGCTATTCTTGCGCAGCGCAAGGACGCTGCTCTCAAGAAGGCTGGTGTGTCAGAGGTTGCGGCTACAGATGCTTCATTACCCTCGTCAACGACAACACCCCCAACCCAATAAATGAAAAAAAGTGGACGCTGCGTGGCTGAGGTTTGATAGTGGATGATGTGCCAAGAGCGGTACGAATAACGTGTAATTATATCTGTGCAACAATGTACATCATGAGGCGTAAAATAGACGCATTTTCCTGTCTCTTCATTGAAATGATTCTCTGGTCGAGTTGTGCATATGAGAGGCCATGGGGTGTGGTTGATCACTATAGTAGACTCGGAGCGAGGTTGACTCAGGATTCATTCTTTCCTGGACACATGAGACCAAAATTTGATCAAACTTTCGGCAGGCACCCGGTGGCTATAAGAACTGGTTACTATGGCCCTGGGCATGGTTTGACTGAGATCTGATCTAGTTTGTCTCCACCCGAATCGATGCGCAAAGTTGCTTTGCCTATTATTGAGGTATATATGCAATGGAACGGAAGATCTATGGAATCAAATACTGCCACCTAGTGTACATACAATTTGATCCCTGGGAAATAGTGATTTATAGCTTAGAATCCTTCGACCCTGAATAACCTGCCCCCTTTTCAGATGACTGGCCATTCTCAGCCATTGCCCTTATGATGAGACGATCCTGCAGTGACGAAGTGTCATGGATGTAGTAGGCCAGCATGGACGCATCGGTGTCTCTTCTGTAAAACTGTTAGCATTGTGGTAAGCTACAAGGCAGAGTGTCACCTTACTGTGTAGCGTCCCCCGTGGGGATGGTGGGATCCTGGCTTGAGTTGGACGGCATGATGCAAGAGAGCGGTGTAATTGATTCGAGAGTACAACGAGTCAGGTTAAGAATGTGTTCTAAAGAGTGTGGTGAAAAGAACACATGAGAAGAGAATGAGTTTATGGTGATGGTCTTGCACTCAAGAGAAGTCTAATAACTATATATTGTGTCTCGAGGCCATGATGGAAACAGATAGGAAAAACTATATGGCATTAGCAATCTTATGTATTATATATACGATTCAAAGAAAATTCAGGTCTGCAAAGAATGAGTTGCTTCTGATAGGAAAAAGTCTTCACGAAGGCCTCAACTCAACACCCACCATCTACTATTCCAGGCAACGACACGCCCGCAGCTTGAGACACAGCCCAACTTGACCGGTGACCCAGGTTTGTAGACAGCGAAAGAAGTGCAACTCTCTCTGGCAATGAAAAAATCAGGATTGAGAAACTCGGTCAGTCGCCGTAGCTAAAAGGCGGTGATAGCTACATACATACTTACATGACCTGAAGATATTTTATTGCCGTTTGACGTATGCAGAACACATGCAATTATGTGTTGGTGTGTAACCAGGAACCTGGTCCCTTTTCAATATTGTCACTTCCCCTTTTAGGAAGATTAGCAGCTCCCCGCGTTGCGTATCTTTATCAAGTAACGATTTCCGAAAACATTGTGTTACAAGACAGACACACAACCAACATGTAAGCCAATGAACCCCAGCCCACCATTACATATCCTCATTCTGCGTTTTCGTCCTGTTGACGTCTTGCGAGAGGCGGTGAAGTCTGAAATACTTGGGCAACTTTGTCCTTGTTGGGGTTCAATGATGATATACCAGTTTGGGAAAGCCATGTCGTATAAGCACGTGGGTTAGATGCTGCATCTAAAGCTCACGCATTCGACCCGACGATGCGAGACTCGATGCAGCACGACTTGCATAGGCCTTTTTTAATTAACAGCGTCGTCTAAGCCTTGTTCGGGAGGAGAGAAGGTGGAAGAGAGAGGCAGAATAATGACACCATGGTGAGGCTCTTCTGAATACTGCGGCTCAGCCTCGTCCGAAGAACACTTTTGAGGCCACCCATATTCCCCAGAGCGGTGAGCACTCATATATGATAGATTTTGAAGTAGGGGGAATCGATGAAAAGTTCTCAGCTCAATAACACAGCCTTGGACAACCGATGTTATCCTCGTTGGCATTCCGCACATTGTATCTCCGTCCTTGTCTTTTCTCCCTGCGGGTCGACTATATGCGATTACTGACGTCTTACAGAGTCGATGTCCTGGTACACCGTCCACTCCGATACATGATTTAACATGCGCGCAGCCTTAGATGGGTGCATATGTATGAGGCTATGTGCATATCTGACATTCCCAGATAGTCCAAATGAGGATCCCATCCGATTTGCCCAAGATGTGTGAAGCTAGGTTGAAGGTGTTCTCCCTACTTCTATCCTTTCGGCAACACCGAAGGAAGATTCAAGTCAGAAGTGTATCTCCCACCATAAGCCGCAGATTGTTCTAGGGTCACCAAGAGAAGACTGTAACAAATGATGGCGGGACCGGCATTGATCTGTTGATATAACCAGTCAAATTTGACAGAAGTATATGCATTGTAATTAAAAAGCAAAACAACTGGTATTTCAGGTCCTCGATTACGAGAATAAGCGCAAATGTAGTAATGGAAGTGGTTGTAGTAACCTGGGATGTGGTATTAAAATGTTTGAGAGCGGCGTTCAAAGTCTCGCCTCATATCGGTATCTAAGACTCTGAACTATCATTACAGCAACCGAAGATTCTATTTAAAATAAATCTGTTGAACAGGAGATATCCAAAAAAAAAAAAGACAAAGAAAAAAAACCCGATAAAAAGTATAAGTGACATTGCCATGTAATGGCACCAGTAAGTGCGGTACTTCTCAAAGTCTGCTCTGATCCGTAGTTGTGTCTCCTTGCAGCACGCCACTTTCAAAACAATCAGAGGATACATGGGTAGAGGGCGTTTCCATACGAAACTGAATCTGAATAAGACGATCTTGAAGGGAAGAGGTATCGTAGATGAACCGATTGAGCATGAAACCCGCATCAGAGTGTCTGAGTGCGAAGAGTTAGTTCGTAGGTGGATGTGCCACTCTGGGCTCACTTGCTCTTCAATACGTTTGATAGCATACGACGAGATATTATAGTTGACTGAAGACATGTTGTGTGTGTTCCCTACAATATAAAGGAAGAAAGATGAGATGATGTGCAGTGATAGGTCGAGTTGCGGCGTATACTCTGAGCTCTATGCGGTGGTAGGATCGAGAAGAATTCGAGCAAAAAGAGCCTTTCAAGCTGATTGAGGTTGGAGGAGAAACAGAGAGTATGGATGTGAACGTGAGTTTTTAATAATGCCAATACCCAGGGAGAAAGTCGACTTTTATACATGTGGCAGCCCCGAACCCTCGAACTCCTGGGACTCAGAGTCAGCTCTGGATCGGCCTGGGACATGAACCGCAAAACCCCTCAAAGAAACTGGCAAAGGCAAAAAGACCCCGGTTCTAGGCTACAAAGGACAACACTGGGCGCTTGAAATCACAAGGTCAGCCAACTGTTTGAGCTCACCGGCCTCAGAAGTAAGTACCCCCACTTTTATCCTCCGAGTGCTCGGACAAGTGGGGCCGGATCCCCGGACGGCACCGGCGAATTACCGGGTACGTCATGCTTCGTCTGGATTGTCTTGGATGAAGAAAGAGGAATAAATAAGCCTGGGGCTTACTTTCTGGAACCCCCCCGCTCGCCAATTTTTGAACGTGGACATTATTTGGGAGGGTTTGGTGTCAGTTTACCATCGACCGATGAATATGTTGTCACGGAGCAAGTATCCTTTTAATAACAGTACAAAACTATGATACAGGAAGACGCCAACAAGCTCAAGGGGATGCTCGAGATTCATCTATACATTTCCAGGTATCTCATCATTGAGGGTCAAGTGTAGCCACCCATCTCCACTCTCATGCACATTCTTTCGTACTATCTTACAATCGGCTGCGAAGACAAGAAGAAGCCCCCATGATCAAGTCAAGATCAATGATTTGGTTCTCCAAAAGTTTGAGTTTGGCACTAGCAGGAACAGTGCCGTCGATTGTTTCTGCAGTGTTGGTGATGAATGCGGTGCCATAAAGGAGCCGCTCCTGGACGGAAGAGACGTCGTAGATGTGCAAAGCAAGCATCAGACTGCGAGGCTCGGGTCTATAGCAATTGAATGAGTCAGTTTGGGAGCACCAGAGAGATTTTACCACTGACTGCTTCTGACCACTCACCTGGACCGTCTGGGTAGGTGAGTTGGCAGAGTCCATGGTAGGCCAATACGTAATGCAATACACTGCTCTTGTGATATGTGATATGTGAATAGGTGAATTAGACAGTAATACGTATTGTATGGTAACTGTATGGAAAGTAGATACAAAAGTTTTTTCACGTCTCTAGCCCAAAATGACGAGTTGTGAATGATCAAGGAGGTTGGAAACCAGAGTCTGGAAGGAACTTCCACGAAAAGAAAGGGTCCTCGAAGAATCGTCTCGACATTATATACCCTTGCTGGAAAGAAGGAAATTACAAGATTCTTCTTTTTCCTGGCAGGGATCGGACGGCACTCCGACGTCGAGTGATTGGTATGTGAAAGGATGAGCACCTGCAGATATCGAGATCATTTGCTCCATATTTCTCACCCTGTAGATGAGTTCTGATGGGGTCTGTCATATTTCAGGATCCGGTAGAGACAGCTGCGGAGGAGCCTTCTAGAGGGTGTGTGGACTAAGGGTCGTGGGGTATGATCATTTTGAGGAGGAAAGAGATGTTTCGATCGACTACATACAGGACACACGCATGAAACTGAGAGACAACAGGTTGGGCTCCGCTAATATCGGGCGGCAATGACATGGAATAGGGCGTATTACCAGGTCGATATATGCCAGAGAGTGGTCTTGAGTTGATCATACGATGCTGCAGGCGATAAATAGTTCATCTGCGTGGCCGCTTTGGGCTAGATGCGATCTGCTGTGTGGTGTTGAGGATGAGTAGATGGTTGGCAGACATCATGATTGGACACCGTTTTATGTAGCGCCGGTACTTGAGACCCCAGATCTAGGAACGGAGTCTAAGAGGGTGGGGGTTTGGTTTACCAGCCAGCCATTCAACTTCAAGACATACCGAGTAAGGATACAAGGCCCAGACCGTCCGTATTGTCGTACTATCAACGGTGAATGTATAGTATAGTTCCACGGTCTGCAAGGCGAATGCTGTGTAACGTTCCGGTCATGATATGAGCTGTTCAACTGACCGAGTTTAACCAAAGTGAGCAAATATCTGAACATCTTCTGCGTCCATCATTGCCAGATCAATTTATCTTGCCCTGTTTAGTATGGAACTTGCCGCGGGAATGGGACAATCGTCCAGTAAATCTCAACCCTCATCGTGTACCTCGCTTACAAAAATAAGACAACTGACAGGACGTGCAGAAGAAAACCTCGCGTAGCAACGCCATAGCCCATCACTTGTCACATTCTGTTGGTAATAGGTTCTCTACGCCCGATCAGACCACTCTGCAAGACCAGAGACCACACAGAGACATTGATGCAGTCGTCTCGCCCTTCAACCGCACACACCATCTATTCTAAGCGATGGAGAGATTGCCGGATCTCAGCCTGCAGACAGCCGCATTAGAATTATAGCGATCTACAGCGTTGGTGCAATGACAACATGCAGTGTACGAGTCTGATACATACCAAATCTCTCCTTATAACTCACAATTGAGCTCTCAGCATTGATCGAGGCTTGCATGGTCATTTTTTTTCTGTGACCTCATTTATATACACTTTGTGCGTTCCGGAACGCCACCCGCTTAACCGCCCGCCCGAAGGATTTGTTTGTGTAACGTTCCTAAGTCTTGGTAGTGACACTGGCGCTGCCAAGGTTGTACAATACTGTTCAACTCAGATGGCTTCGCTCTGTCGGCACCCTAGTAGTCAAAGACGGAGTATTCTGTCCGTGGTAACGAAAACGAGCTGACTAACCTTGTAGTTTTACGCACAATAATTGTCCCTACAAGGGTGTTGTATGTGTTTGCTATAAAGAAAAAAAAAAGGTGGCTGAAACAAGATCAGCAATAATAGGTACATCACTCGCTATTGACTCCTTAATCAAAACAGAGCTCGACAGACCAGAATAGGTTGTGTTTGTCATGGGTTAAAATATGATCAACTCTCTGCATTACTCTATATCTGGTAACTGTGCTAAAGACCCCGTCCTAAGCTTCCAAGTACCTGGATATCGGTGTAAGTCGAACCCCACTTTTCCCGGCGCCTCAACCGCTCGCCGCCGGCGGCCGGAGGTTTTTAGGAAACCTAAGTCCCACCTTGCCAGACTCGCACGCTCTTGCCCCTCCCCCACGTACGTCCCTTTGGGAATTATTAGGTACTTACCTTAGGTAGTCTAGAGCTTGACCTGTCAAACTGATAAGCACAACTTTCTAACGTCTTATCGAACGCTTCCCCTCTTCAATTCCCGTGATAAAGCTTCATCACAGCACCTACAGCAGCTGTCCAACTTTCTCTCCAAATAATCACTCTCTAATCTACCTAATATGTCGCACTCTCACGACGGTCAATCTCACTCTCACGATGGCTTCAATGCGCAGGAGCATGGCCACTCCCATGAGATCCTCGATGGACCTGGTAGCTTCCTAGGTCGCGAGATGCCCATTGTTGAGGGACGAGAGTGGTCAGAGCGAGCCTTTACCATTGGCATTGGAGGGTAAGACAAATCGTTGATATTCATTGCTCACGGCCTCGAGCTAACAATCGTCAGTCCCGTCGGCTCTGGAAAGACCGCTCTCATGCTTGCCCTCTCCCTCGCTCTTCGAAAGGAATACTCCCTCGCCGCTGTGACAAACGACATCTTCACCCGCGAAGACGCAGAGTTCCTCACTCGAAACAAGGCTCTTCCCCCTCCTCGTATCCGCGCCATTGAGACCGGTGGTTGCCCTCACGCCGCTGTCCGAGAGGATATTTCCCAGAACCTTGCTGCGCTGGAAGACTTGCACCGCGAGTTTGACACTGATCTGCTTCTCATTGAGTCTGGAGGTGACAATCTCGCAGCTAACTACAGTCGCGAATTGGCCGATTTCATCATCTACGTTATCGACGTCAGCGGTGGCGACAAGATCCCCAGAAAGGGTGGACCTGGTATCACGCAGAGTGACCTGCTGGTTGTGAACAAGACCGATCTGGCAGAGATTGTTGGCGCTGATCTGGGCGTTATGGAGAGGGATGCCAGAAAGATTCGAGAGGGAGGACCCACGGTCTTTGCGCAGGTTAAGAAGGATGTTGGTGTGAATCATATCGTCAACTTGATTAAGAGCGCATGGAAGGCCAGTGGCGCAGAGGAGGAGAGACGAAGCAAGGGAGGTCCTAGGCCAACAGAGGGTCTGGAGCAACTGGAATAAGAAGAACATCATAATCACTAAAAATACCTGGTGATAGTGGACAGTCATATAAGAGAAGAAACAAAAAACGCCAACTTTTTAAATCTAAGGTATACCGAGTGTCGTGATAATCTATGCCTGGTCATCCATCATCATATCGCCGTCCGCCTGCACCTTGCTAGTAGCAATATCCAGTAGCGGTCCCTCCACGGGAATGGCATTTCGTGGCCACACCCGCTTGTACAAACTGACACCAATAGAGTCTTGAGGGTTGATGCGTCCATCGAATGTCGCCTTGAAGTAACCATGTGTACCAAGGGGCTCCTTCATGAAGCCGCTGCGTCCTCGCTTGGTCCACAGTGGTAGAGCCTTGAACCACTCGACATCTTCTCTGTTGAAGAACATGTATCGGATGGTGACGATTCTCTTGTGGATATGGTAAGGGTGACCGGTAAGGATGATGCGCTTGGCAATGACGCGAGATGTTGAGGGTGGTAGGGCAGTTCCTGTACCGATGAGGGACATGCCGATGTGAGGGCCATCCTCCTCCTCGTTCTTCTCGACCTCCTCGGCAGTGGTTCGCTTGAAGAATAGCACAGGTACAGCACCCCATGTTAGAGGACCCATAAAGGTCGCAATGGCTGACTGTCCAGGGTGGATGTATCGGCAGTACTTGTGGACATCGTTTGGTGTTTGTCCGGGCTGTGAGTATAGAGGCTTGATCACCATACGGCGAGGTCCACACTGGACGATGAGCTCCTCCTTGGCCTTGATGGACTTGGTAAAGTCGGAGCTGAGGTTGAACAAGTAGTTGACCGCAGTCTTCTTGTTCTCGTGTCGTAGGAGAGAGAAGAGCGTCAAGGGCTTCTTGGGGTCATAGGTCTTCTCCTGGATGGGAGAAATGCCCTTGATGTAGACGTGGACGCGGGTTCCAGGCTCAACTCCACCAACCAAGGCCTCTCTTGTGACCTGAGATTTGGAAGATTGGTAGTTGGGGACTTGAAGAAGACGCCTCCACTCCTCGGGCTCGTGTGCGCGATCCTCTGCCTCTTGCCACACACTGGTTCGCAGACTCTTAAGACCACGGTAACGGGCCAGACGCTCGCGAGCCAGCACGTTAGGATGCAACTCGATCTCGTCAGGGAACTCCATATCGTCCTCCTCCTCGCTTCGCTTGCCTGCACGATATTGTGCGAGCTGCTTAGCATCTTCCTCCTCATCTGGCTCAATCATCATCTCCGACTGGGGATATTCTGAAGGGGCACCCTCGGTGGCTGGCGCAGGGGCGTAACCCTCAAGGCCATCCTCAGGACGGGCTTGCTCAGCATCCTCGTCCGGCATCTCGTAGTCCTCCATATCGGACTCCGAGTCAGAGACATCCTCCAGATACCAGGCGGATTGGTAATCGGAAGTACCCTTGGGGACTCGCTTCTTGATCTTTCTCGCCTCAGCCTCCTCGTCTGAAAAGTAGTGGTGGTCGTCAAGAAGAACACCCTTCTTCTCGCTAGCATCAGCCTCCATCTCAACGTCATCAGCATCCATCATGACCTCCTCAGGAGCCAACTCCACCAACTCGTCTCGGTCCTCAGAGGGCTCCTCCAGAACCTTGCCAGTCTCTTCGGGGTCGATGGTCATTTCCTCTCCCTTCTTCTTGACCTGCTTGGGCAGAGGAGCAGCCTCAATCTTCTCAATCTGGAAAGTTCCCCAGTCACCAACCTGAACGAGACGGTCGGCCTTAAGACCCTTGCCACGAACGATACCAGTGATGACTGTGGGTTCAGACTCGGAGTAGGCGAACTTGATATCCTCAGCGAGCATCCAGCTCCTCTCATCTCTCCATCGGATACCCTTGGGTGTTGTGCTGCATAGTGATCGCATAAGATTGGCGCATTCCTGTCGGCTCTCGATGCTGTAGAGCTTCTCTTGCTCGGGGTGGAAATGGGTGATGAAGGACTTGAGGGATCCCAACACACTTTGTCGCTGCTTCGCGGGCTCGATTTTGTCGAGACCCTCAACAATGGTGAAGAGAGTGGACATACCCTGGCTCTCGACACTGCGCAAGATCAACTCTCCAAGTTCGTCAACCTCTACACTGGCAGACAGGACGACGATAACGAAATCGGCCACGCGGGCGGCATCGAGACAGGCGTTCAAGTCTCGCTCGATAGGAATGTACTGAAGCTTTTGCTTGAATCGATCGACCGTCACTCGGTAGTTGCCTCCGTCGGTGTTCTCTTCGATGTCGACGCTGTTGTTCAGCTGCTTGATCGTGGCGTCAAGATCGGTACCAGCACAAAGAGGAATGACAGCGACATGGCGAGGAGCGCCATCCTTTCCAGCGAAAACTGAGGTCTCCTTAACATGTTCCTTGTGCTTGTTCAAACGAGCCTGCTTGGCCTGGTTGCGTCGGTCGAATTTTGACATGACTTGCTGATGAGGAGTTTTTCGGTTTCCCTTTTCGTTGGGAACTCGACCTGTTGCAATGTCAGAGCGGGAATTTGGAGAAATTACCGGAAGGAAAGACTCTTACCCTTTGCGCGGTCCCTCAACTCATGTTTGGAGGCAGCCCGTGACTTGAAGGACTTGTTTGTGACCTTTGTGGTTGGCCGATGATGGTGAGCCACAGCGGCGGGCATCTTGCTCTCGCCTCCGGCTTTAAATCGAAATGGTAGCGAAGCCAGATTGAGCGACAGAAAAAAATATCGATTTCCGTGTGAATTACAGGCACAATGATGGCAATATCGTCGATATTGTAGGCGGTGATGGCGGGGTTAAATCCAAAATCTTTTTGTGTTTATCGATAGTGGCGGGTTTATACCTGACATAAAGAAACCCTCATCCGTTTTTATCTATGTTGGTCTTTGTATGGAAAGTTATACCCAGGCCACAATCCCTGTGAATAACTCGAAATAGTACCTTTAATGGAAATTACACTCGTGATCTTAACTCTGAGATTCAATTTTCTCTCAGAATTCTACTAGTTATACTGTGATTTTGCATATAATGACGATAGTCGGAAAAGAATGCTCATTTATTCTGTCTTCCCTCGGTGGATCATCCCAACCAATAGACTTTACACGATAAGCTGTGAATTTTTTTGTCGATAAGGAAAGTTGTATGCCAATCCCTTCTGCCATCCAGCTCAAAGTTGCCTTTTTCCCAAGTGAGCGCGTCCACGATACGAAAATATGGAGGTCGACAGAGTTGATACGACCACTTCGAAAGTGCGCGACAATGGCGCACTTGCCGTTCAAGGTGCCCGAACAGAACTCGTTCCTCGCCATGAGCGAGAACGTGCTCGTCGAATTCGAGAAGCCCACAAGGCCTACGGTCGAGGCAAGCAGGTCAACATCAAGGCTATCAAGGACAAGAAGCTTCGCAGCAACATGAAGCGCCTCGAGAGCAAGTACCAGGATGCCACTCTCAAAGCCAAGGATGCAGAGATTTTGCTCGAGAACACCGCGGGTTTTCTCGAGGCCGAGGACGAGCTCGAACGAACATACAAGGTCCGACAAGACGATATTACTGCTGGTGTAGCTGTGGGGACTGCGCAGAAGCGATTCGAGCTCAAGTTGGATCAATTAGGACCCTATCAGTTCGATTACTCGAGGAACGGGCGGGACCTGTTACTCGGTGGTCGAAAGGGACATGTTGCGACGATGGATTGGCGAGAGGGCAAGCTTGGCTGCGAGCTGCAGCTGAACGAGACGGTACGGGATGTGAAGTGGCTACACAACAACCAGTACTTTGCGGTCGCGCAGAAGAAATACGTCTACATTTACGATCACAATGGCGTGGAACTGCACACCTTGAGAAAACACCAGGAGGTGTCTCACATGGAGTTTCTGCCATACCACTACCTCTTAGCAACCATCGTAAGTACCTACTCTTTCGAACAAACCTTCAGTCACTAACAACTCTCAGGGCTCTGTAGGTTTCCTCAAATATCAGGATACATCAACTGGTCAACTAGTCGCCGAGCTTCCTACCCGGTTAGGTCAACCTTGCGCCCTTAAACAGAACCCTTGGAACGCCATTCTACATGTCGGCCACCAGAACGGAACAGTTACGCTATGGTCACCCAACACACAAGACCCCCTTGTGAAGTTGCTAGCACACCGAGGACCTGTTCGAGATGTAGCCATTGACCGTGAAGGTCGATACATGGTCTCGGCTGGTCAGGACCAGAAGATGGCAGTCTGGGATCTCAGAATGTTGCGCGAAGTCAACAACTACTTTACACGTCAGCCAGCTTCGTCACTAGCAATTTCTGATACAGGCTTGACAGCTGTTGGTTGGGGTACTCAGACAACTATCTGGAAGGGTCTCTTTGATAAGAACGCCCCTGTTCAAGAAAAGGTTCAGAGCCCTTACATGGCCTGGGGTGGCGAGGGCAAGCGCATCGAGCGCGTGCGATGGTGTCCCTTTGAGGATGTTCTCGGTCTCGGCCATGACTCTGGCTTCTCTTCCATCATCGTCCCTGGTGCTGGTGAGGCCAACTACGACGCTCTGGAAATCAACCCCTTCGAGACCGCCAAGCAACGACAGGAGTCCGAAGTCAAGGGTCTGCTCAACAAGCTGCAGCCCGACATGATCGCGCTCGACCCCAACTACATCGGAAACCTGGACCTGCGATCCGAGAAGCAGCGTCGTGCCGACAAAGACCTCGACGCTCCTGCTGCAGACATCGCCGAGGAGATCCGCAAGCGAGCAAGAGGCAAGAATGGTGCGCTCAAGAAGTACCTGCGCAAGCAGCGAAAGAAGAACATTATCGACGAGAAGAGACTGCACGTGGACGAGATTTGGAACGAGCAGCAGGCCAAAAAGAACAAGAAGGAGCTCGAGGCCGAGGCGGATCTGGGACCGGCGTTGTCAAGGTTTGCCAAAAAGGAGTAATAGACTTTTATGTACCAATGCGAATAATACCCTTTACCACAGAAAACACGATTCTTACAAGTGAAAAGTGCTGCTGTCTTTTTTTAATCTATCAAAGTTCCGCTTGAATGTCTATAATCGTAGTACTTTTTAAGAATCCGGACCCAAATTTCGTAATCCCGTGCATATCTTCGTATGTGTACATATCCATTTTTGACGCCTCTATTCGTTCGTTGTTTAGAGCAGCTTAAGTCCACCAGTGACCTGGTCGACAAGGCTGCGAGGAGCAGGTCCAACGCCCAGCACCGTCATGCTGCCCGCCTCGATCTGTGTTCGGCCAGCATCCTGGATCACCTCGGCAGTAAGACCCAGAGAGCGTGCCTTGCGTTGAAGCTCGAGAATCTCGTCTTGGCTCTTGACTTGCACAGCGATCTTGGCCTGACCGAGACGCTCCCATCGCTTGAGGATCTGGGCCTGAGGGGAGTTGGCGGGGGCGCGGACGAGGGACTTGTAGCATGCGAGAGTGGCGTGGGAGCATTGAGCAGCGATTTTGCCTGCAAAAGATTACGGTTAGCTTTTCTTCTAACAGCCTGGTCAAAGACGGTGCCAAACATACCCTTTGTCATGCCGAGATCAGTTCGCACGACAAGAACAAGCTTGCATTCCTCGCCGTTATCTTTAACAACAGGTTCCTTCTTCTCCTCCGCAGCCTTCAAGCCCTGCTTGCGATCGGCCTCGGCACCGTTGGCCCAGTTGGGTGCATGGTCAAGTATAGTATCGTCTTCGTCAATGTCGCTCTCCTCGCTCTCGACAGGATCGTGCAGGGCGCGCCGGCGTTCTTCGACCAGGGAGGGCGAGATGAGGTAGCCACGAATAGTCCAGATACCAAAAGCGTAGCCTGTGATGAGGGCCACGACGGCCGTGGAGATGATGACTCCTGTCTGCTCGCCTTGATTCATGATGTTTGACAGGAAGTGTAGCGAATGGAATTGGTTTGAAGGGCTGGTTAGGTTGTGATACTGTTTGGTGGTTTTGGTGATGGAGCTAGGTTGGCGGTTACATCACGTGGGGCAGCTATGACTCTATCATGGGAGGAAAATCTCAACAACGTTTCAGTTTGTATCACGATGATGTTTCAAGAAACATGAAATTACTTGCTTTCGACCTCTATTTATTTCATTCCTCTTTCATTACCAACTTTCATTAAACCAATAATACCATATTCAATGGCAGAAAATGTTCCCGGCGCAGCCGTTCGAAGTTCCAACTTCCAATGGGAAAACTGCTGTATATACTCCCTTATACACATGGCAATGATATTGCTGTGATGCAAATAAACCATTATAATATCTTCGCTCCTGTTGGGGTCTCACATTACTAGTACACCGCGCTGGATGTATCCTGTTTCGTCAATCAAGGGGTGACATCCAAACATTTTGGAAAAGTCATTGAGACAAGCACTTCGAGCCTCGATATGGCCCTTCTTCATGCTAATTCCCACTCGAGGGACAAAGTTGTAATACTTCTCGTGTCCATTGATGAGAAGAGGTCCTTCTCCGGTGAGCAATCCGTGGACATAGTTCAAGGCAAGATCCTCGCAGTTGAAGCCCTCATCGACATAGTCTCGGATCTGCGTCATGATGGTATCGTTGGATGAGTAGTAATCGAGGAACGAGATATGCGAAAAGGCAAGATTCGTCAGAACCATGTTATAGTCGTCTTGTCCCTTCTTACTTGAACAGAAAGTGTAGTGATGGTATCCAAAGGTATCCACGGGTGTGCATCGAGCGAGAGCGCCAACCATTCGATTCCTGCCGAACTTGCGCCATGTCTGGAAAACAAACTCGAGATCGTTGGGTCGGTAGTAGACATCATCGTCTGAGAGCAGAATCGCTTGGGTTTTGTAATCGGGATCGGGCCAGAGCTTTTCGTTGAGGCTGTTGCGCTTCGACTTTCGATATCGGACAGGTACGCCGTGTTTGGAAACGTAGTCCTCTGGAGGGTAGTTCTCGAGATCGTTCCAGACGATGACTATCTCGAGAAGCGAAGGGACTTCCTCACTTAGGATAACGTTGAGGGTCTCCTGGAGTTCCTTTGGTCGCTGATATGTCTGCATAGCGATGCTATAAAACCCAACGTTAGCATCTTACCAGTCTCCAAAATCGTGGATATACTGGACAACATACGTGAACTTGTCATCTCGTAGGTGTTCGTATTTGTGCCTTGACACATCCCAAATCTCTCTTGTTCCATTGATCCCTTTACTCTCACATGTCGGATATCGTCCAATCTTTTGGATAACCTTTGGTATGAACCACCCTGCGTTCGTATACTTGGCCGTAAGAATGATGAACGAGACCGCAAAGGAAAAAGCCGCAAGAATAGTCACTGTCTTTCGAAAAGCTCGTGACTTGATAACCTCTGGTGTATGAGCCTTCACCCACTCGACCTTTTCCGCCACCCTCTTCCTGAGGGGCCGCGTTTTCTCCATGATGGAGACTGAAGGTTTCAACATTGTTGTTGGTTGCAGAAACTGTGAAGATTGTCCCATGATGTTTTAAAT